>CAUYRH010009031.1:0-24635 GCA_963574655.1 Perodicticus potto
TGGTTCAATATACGTAAATCTATACATGTAATTCAGCATATAAACAAATTAAAAAATAAAGACCATATGATTCTCTCAATTGATGCAGAAAAAGCTTTTGACAATATCCAGCATCCCTTCATGATCAGAACACTTAAGAAAATTGGTATAGAAGGGACATTTCTTAAACTAACAGAGGCTGTCTACAGCAAACCCACAGCCAATATCGTAGTAAATGGAGTTAAAGTAAAATCATTTCCACTTAGATCAGGAACCAGACAAGGTTGCCTATTATCTCCTCTGCTCTTCAACATTGTAATGGAAGTTTTAGCCATTGCAATTAGGGAAGAAAAGGCGACCAAGGGTATCCAAATAGGGTCAGAAGAGATCAAACTTTCACTCTTCGCAGATGATATGATTGTATATCTGGAAAACACCAGGGATTCTACTACAAAAGTATTAGAAGTGATAAAGGAATACAGCAATGTCTCAGGCTACAAAATCTAACACCCATAAATCTGTAGCCTTTATATATACACCAACAATAGCCAAGCCGAAAAAACAGTCAAGGACTGTATTCCTTTCACAGTAGTGCCAAAGAAAATGAAATATTTGAGAGTGTACCTAAGAAAGGATGTGAAAGATCTCTATAAAGAGAACTATGAAACTTTAAGAAAAGAAATAGCTGAAAATGTTAACAAATGGAAAAACATACCATGCTCATGGCTGGGAAGAATCAACATTGTTAAAATGTCTATACTACCCAAGAAATATATAATTTTAATGCAATTCCTATTAAAGCTCCATTATCATACTTTAAAGATCTTGAAAAAATAGTACTTCATTTTATATGGAATCAGAAAAAACTCAAATAGCCAAGACATTACTCAGAAATAAAAACAAAGCAGGAGGAATCATGCTACCAGACCTGAGACTGTACTATAAATTGATAGTGATCAAAACAGCATGGTACTGGCACAAAGACACAGAAGTAGATGTTTGGAACAGAATAGAGAACCAAGACATGAATCCAGCTACTTACTGATACTTGATCTTTGAAAAGCCAATGAAAAACATTCAGTGGGGAAAAGACTTCCTATTTAACAAATGGTGCTAGGTGAACTGGCTGGCGAACTGTAGAAGACTGAAACTAGACCCACACCTTTCACCATTAACCAAGATAGACTCTCATTGGATTAAAGATTTAAAGTTAAGACATGAAACTATAAAAATTCTATAAGAAAGTGAGTGTACAGCCAAGAACATAGTAAGTATAGCAAGCAGACAGCCCTCAGAATGGGAGAAAATATTTGCGGGTTATTCTTCCGACAAAGTTTAGTAACCAGAATCCACAGAGAACATATTAGCAAGAAAAGAACAAGTGATCCCATCTCAGGGTGGGCAAGGGACTTGAAGAGAAACTTCTCTAAAGAAGACAGGTGCACAGCCTACAGACACATGAAAGAATCTCACCATCCTTAATCATCAGAGAAATGAAAATCAAAACTACTTTAGATATCACCTAACTCCAGTAAGATTAGCCCACATAACAAAATCCCAAAACCAGAGATGTTGGTGTGGATGTGGAGAAAAGGGAACACTTCTACGCTGCTGGTGGGAATGCACACTAATACATTCCCTTTGGAAGGATGTTTGGAGAATACTTAGAGATCTAAAAGTTGACCTGCCATTTGATCCTATAATTCCTTTACTAGGTATATACCCAGAAGAGCAAAAATCACATTATAACAAAGACATCCATACCAGAATGTTCATTGCAGCCCAATTCACAATTGCTAAGTCATGGAAGAAGCCCAAGTGCCCATCGACCCATGAATGGATTAATAGATTGTGGTACCATGTAATATTATGCAGCCTTAAAGAAAGATGGAGACTTTACCTCTTTCATGTTTACATGGCTGGAGCTGAAACATATTCTTCTTAGCAGAGTATCTCAAGAATGGAAGAAAAAGTATGCAGTGTACTCAGCCCTACTATGAAGCTAATTTATAGTTTTCATATGAAGGCTATAACCCAACTATAGCACAAGAATATGGGCAAAGGGGCAAGGGAGGGGAGAGGGGAGGTTGGGGTGGAGGGAGGGTAATTGGTGGGGCCACATCTATGGTGCATCTTAGAAGGCGAAACTTACTAAATACAAAATACAAATGTCTTCATACAATAACTAAGAAAATACCATGAAGGCTATGTTAATCAGTTTGATGAAAATAGTTCAGATTGTATATGAAACCCCCACATTGTACCGCTTCATTATAGTAATGTACACAGCTATGATTTAATTAAAAAAAAATTGGCTGGAGCAGAAAATGATGGGGAAAAAAGACCAGCAGTTATGTGAGACACAGGCATGTGTCTGTGAGTATACACATGAGTCTGTGTGATTGAGTGCATGTGTGCACACATGTGACCACTGGGTGTCTTCTAGACTCAGTGTGTGAGTAGATGTTTTATGCCAGTAGGGTGAACAACTTGTCCTGGTCTGACAGGGATTATCCCAGTTTTAGCAGCTGGAGAAGGTGATCCAGATGAAATTCAAATCTGAGCACACAGGGTATAATTGCATATGTGGTTCATTGTCTCATTACTCACAGCTAGCTGGCTGGAGTTTATCCAGGTCAATTTATGTGCTGATGTTTCAGGGATAGCATGCCTGGCAACAGTACTTTTTTACTATCAGATCCAGAAAACGGTTTTATTTGAAATTGGCAAACTGAAATAAACAGATTGGGAGAGAAAGAAGGGGAAAATGGAAGAGAAGGTGAGAGAAGGAAGAAAGGGAGGTGTTGGGGAAGAGGGAAAAACATCCCTAAGCCAAGGAATGGGTCAGCAGAGTCACTGAACTGATGTGAGCCCAACCAAGGGAACCAAGAATCTGTTCTGGAAATCCTTTTTAGATGTATTTAAGGTTTTTCCCCCGTTACAATTTTCTTCCAAAATTCAGTGTGTAAATGAAGATGGTCTTTCAATCCCCAAATGTTGTTTTTCCATCTTTACAGCTGGAGTTGAGGTAATACTGTGATATTCAAATAGAAACAGAAGCTGCATTTTTTGCTTTTGGTAGCATAGTTACCGTAGATTGGACTATGGTGAGTAATCTTTTAATCAGATGGAAAAAGGCATTCCAAATATGCTTCTAGTCATCTGAGAGTATTTAGCAACATTTTGAAGGTGAAGTTGAGTTGGTAAAATTAGGGGCATTGGTGGTCCATGCAAGTGATGTACTTTTAAACTTTTTATTTAAATACTGTATTTTATAAATAGACTATATTTATTGTGAATGCTTTATAAAATAGAACTAACCAAAAATAAGATGATAGAAATTATCCATAATCTTTCTATCACCACAGCTAACTAAAATTATGTTGTATATACTTTTAATCTTTAAAAACTATATTATGTACATTTTAAAATGTGTGTGTGTGCATTTAAATGGTATCATCTCATGCTTATGGTTTTGTAAATAGATTTTTTTTTAAGTTTTGTTCTTTTATTGTTATTAATTTTCTTTTTTCTTTTTTTTGAGACAGAGTTTTTACTCTGTCACCCAGGCTGGAATGCAGTGGAGTGATCATAGCTCGTGGCAGCCTCAAACTCCTGGGCTCAAGTGATTTTCCTACTTCAGTCTCCCAAGTAGCTGGGACTACAGATATACACCACCATTCCTGGCTAATTTTTAATTTTTTGGTGGATAGTGCTATGTTGCCCATCCTGTTCTTGAACTCCTGGCCTCCAATAATCCTCCCATCTTGACTTCTTGTTTTTTTGTTATTTGAGTTTGCCTTGGTTATTGCAGCATTTCTAATAGAGGACTAAACTCTTACCTTGAGATGATAGAGTTCAATGCTGGTGGGTTTATGGTAGGTCAGGAAGCTGCTGGGTATGATGTGACCAGAACTCCATGGACCACACAAGTCAAAAGCTCTCAGAAAAGTGTTTTTCAGGGTCTCAGGACTGGTTCTCTTTGCTTCACATGGCCCTCCTCTTTTTCCTGCCCCAAGGAGGTCTACTGAGGAGCCTTCCTAGTGCTCTGGTGCACTGTGGCCTGGAAGCCCTAAACATCTTTCTGCCTGCATTCCTGGAGGGAGTCAGGTGGGGATGGCCAACCAGGGCGTGCCCATCTCTCCACTCATTCCTGGAGGCAGGTAAACGTGTCCCAGGCAGGAGGCTGACACCCATTTCTCTAGTCGCTGAATGGCCCACTCTTCATGTTTCTCTTTTCCCCAGGCATGTGTGCCCTGTGGAACATTGTTCTGTCTGGTGTGGGCTTTTTCTCCAATTATTCTTTTCTTCCAGGGCAACCTCGACTTTCTTGAGCTGACTATGACACCAGCCGTTTAGGAACTTTCTTCCTTACTCTTCCCTCTAGATCTGGCAGTTTGAGTTAAGAACTGTGAGACCCTGGCCCTGAGGTGTGACTCTCTTGTCCCCTAGCCCTAGGACAGTTGTACCTGGTCTGAAAGGGAGAACTGTAGTTTGCTTGTCTGGATCCCTTACTGAGCCAATGGAGACTGCTGAGCCCACTCTTCTGTCAACTCTGCTCCCAGAATTACTCCTCTGGCTACCTGTGGGCACTGTAGGGTGACAGTCACTATGTCAGCTTTTGGGTTGTGCCCTGTTTCTGCCCTCATCAAGCATGTGACCTTGAGCAGATTACTTCCCTCTTTGAGAGTCAGTTTCCCTAAATATGCGAGGGAATGTAATGGTGACTACCATGTGTGGTTATCATGACGGTGATGCAAAGACAATGTCGTGTGCCACTTTGCAGGACATCACATGAATGTCCAGTAGGGGTTCAGTATCTTCTCATTCGGGCAAGACAGTCCCTGTGTTCTAAGACTGTCAGATGCTGGCTTGGCGCCTGTGGCTCAGCGGGCTAAGGCACCAGCCATGTACACCTGAGCTGGCGGGTTCGAATCCAGCCCAGGCTGGCCAAACAACAATGACGGCTGCAACCAAAAAATGGCTGGGCGTTGTGACGCCTATAGTCCCAGCTACTTGGGAGGTGGAGGCAAGAGACTCGCTTGAGTCCAGGAATTGGAGGTTGCTGTGAGCTGTGATGCCACGGCACTCTGGCACTCTACCCAGGGTGACAGCTTGAGGCTCTGTCTCAAAAAAAAAAAAAAAAAAAAAAGACTGTTAGATGCCTGGCACATTGAAAAGGTACATACAAATGGACTTTGGTGATGTGGAATGTAAGGAGGAAAGATACTGGCAATGAGATTTAACCTAAAATAGGGCTTCAGGTTCTGGATTTCAATTATCCATACTCCCCCCATGCTGAGCAACCGATGCCTGGCTGCACTTCGGGTTTATGGGAAGGACTTTTTAAGTGCCCTTGGCATTTGAAACGGGAGGCTGTCTGCAGAAACAAGATGGCCCGTTCTTTTCTCTGTGGTCTTTGTGCAGTTAACCATGTGCCCTGGGTCAGATCCCTGAGGCTCTCCTTCTTCTCTCCATTCCCTCCTGACACCTGAAGCCCAGTTCTCAGATGCCTCCTCTTGCACCAGATCATAGCCTACAATGGGCTCTACTTCTATGGATTTTATTTTCAGGTAGGAGCATGTGTGGAACACACTTCTCCCTCTTTCCTCTAGCCCAGATCCTCAGGCCTCATTGTGCTATCTAAACACCCATGCTCTTTCCCACCACACTTTAGGTTCTCTTTCCTGATTTTTCCTACTCCTCTGGGAACATTGGTACAAAATGAGACAAGAGTGGTATGACTTTCAAAAGCCCCAGTGCCAGAAGTCATCCATGCCAGCATTCAGACTGTTTTTGATTTGATGGAATCTTAAGCCATAGCAACTAGTTCCTCCAGGCCATTCAGTTGTGGAAACTGTAATGGGACTCCGCACCATAGGGGGATCGGGGCAGAGTGTGTTTGTTCCAGCGAATGGACCTCCTCCTTTATTCTGGCACTGATCTGTTCTAAAGCTTCTGAATATGGAATTGCATATTACAGCAGGCCTGCTGAACATGCTCTGTAACATTCAGAACATAAGCTTTTCTGTCTTCTATCTTCCTAAATCTCTGGTTTTCTTTTTCCATGGAAAGTGTTCTAAGTCAAGGGATTAAAATTACTATACATCCCAAACTATATTTTCCTGAATAGCTGTCTGGGCTGCTCACCTGCAGAAGATGAGGCTGATTGAATTGTTGACTCTGCTTTGTTTCCAAGGTGGGTGGGCAAAAAGAAATTATCTACACCTTTCATTTATAGTATATTGCACTGTATACTTCCTGAAATGCTTCCGCATATATTATCCAATTTAAACACGGAACAACTCTCTGTGGCAGATGGGTGTTATGACCTGTGTTTAGTCAATGAAGAAAATACAATTGAGGAGGTTACACATACATTCAAAAGAATGATCGGCCTTCAGCCACCTGCCATACACAAACCTAGGTGCATATGGGATATAAAAGTGCGCCACAAAGCTTCCTACGTTCATGAAACGTGCATTCTAGTAGAGGAGCTGGACAACAAAGTGTTAATAATAAATTCAATGTAATACCAGGTAGTAACAAGTGCTGTGGAGATTAAAAAAAAAAAATGCAGGGGATGGAGTGTTAACAGATGTGCTGTGTTACGTGGTCTGGAAGGTCTCTCCAAGGAGATAGCATTTGAGCCAAGAGAATGTGATAAGTCTGAGTGAGCTGGCTGGCTGGCTGAGGTAAGAGCATCTCCACTCAGGAAATAATAGCAAGGGCAATGGTCCCGTGGCAGGAGCCTGCTTGGGACCTTCATGGAATTGGCCTACTGAGAAGCTTCTTTAATGGCATGGAGTGAGGTCGAAGAGCAAGCCAGGGCTCAAATTTGGTTAGGCTTTGTGCACCATCTAAAGAGTTTTGAATATCTTGAAAATATTTTTTTTTCTCTGAGAGAGGGAGGGCATTTGAGTTTTATGCACAGGGAATGTTATCATCTGATTTGTATTTTAAGGGGATCTTTCTGACCACTGAGTAGCGAATAGGCTTCAGGGGCAAAATAGAATGAGAGAAATACACCTTAGGTGGCTCTTGCAGTAGTCCAGGTAACAGGAGGTGAAGTTTTAGTCCACAATGTTAGCTGTGGAACTGTGGAGGTAGTGAGCAGATTGGACTCTGATAGATTTTGAGGACAGAGCAGGAGGGGTGGGCTGGTGTCATGGGGGCAGGTGTGTGAGAATGAGGGGAGACAAAGAAGACTCAGAGCTTGGAAGAAGGATTCAAGAATGACATTAATAATGATGACGTTGTGGTTGGCTGCAGGCAGGTCCGGACTTACTGATTGATCCAGATCTCCCAGCAATCTTTCTAGAATTCTCTGAGCAAGGGCCAGTGAGTAGCAGAGTCTGCCTGGCTTGCACCTGCTCCCAGAGCCCACTGTGGGTCTTCTAAAGAGTGACTTTCTGACTCCCTTTCTCAAACCTGATTTGGACTGCAGACATTTACTGATTCTGACTGATAAACGATGGAGGAAAGGAGTCGGCAAATCCTTATGGTGTAATCATTTAGTTTATCTCAAGGACGTTGTGGGGAAGGGTGAGGAGGGGTAGCCCTAACTGAATATCGCCATTTAAATAATTAAATAGCAAGATACCATTCAGTCTATTTGTAGTGTTTTCAAAGCCCGTTAAGTAAAGATCTTTAAAATTATTTCATGTACAAATGTGAACTACATTATCGGATAATTCCAAAAGTTTATTAGCATACCTTATAGATAACAGATGTTCAGTAAATATTTGTTGAATTTAGTGATTTGCAGTTGAATATTGAGTGCTGGCATTTTCTGGAACCTTATATTTCAATTTTAATCCTCTTAGAGTTACACCTCACTTTCAGCTGAGATGAGGAAACTGACAGGGGAAAGGGTAAAAAAAGAAAGCATTTAACCAAACATGTAACCTGCTTTGCTTCTCATCAATGGAACATGCAGGAGAATCTTCTGGACGAAGCTAGACATTCACTATTGGATTCACTCCTTGCTGTGCCAGTGAAAACGTGCAGACTTCAATCCATTACTGACCTTCCAGATTTTTCTTTGGCTGACCTTTATTGACAATAAAATCTGGTCATCTCTGGTAACTTATAAAACCTTAGTGGTTTTAGGAGATAAAGTGCTTTCTCAGGTTGCTGTTGATATGCACACCGCTTCTTCCAGCCACGTGGGTATCAGAGACTCCACTGTGATCCAGTGACAGCCTGTCCAAGGGAGCACTCCCTTGTCACCTTATTCTTACCTGTCTGCACTTTGTTTGAAGCAGGTACACAAGAAAGTAAAGTCCTTCCAGACTCTCATATATGACTCTTACGTAACAGGATGGGTGGGGGCCGTATTTCCTTTCCTTCTTGGGCCCTACCTGGTTGCACACACACAAGTGCTCTGGCCAGAAGCAGGACTGTGGAGGATCCCAGGGGTGAGTATCCTCTGAGATGAGTTTACGCTCCTGCAATATCCAGCAATGCCCGAGGTGGTCTGTGTTATGTGTCATTATCCCTCTGTTTCCAAGTCTGGTTGGGCGGACTTCCTTCTTGGTTCCACAGGTCTCTGAGGGATCAGCTTCCTTTTCTCTTACCCGACAGTCACTTCTAACCATGCCAAACCTTTTCTGTTGTTTGGTTCACATTCCTTTTCTCTTGTTCTTACCGTCGGATGAGGTGCCGTCTCTGATGTGTTTAATTCCCAAGTGGCTTCTCATCATGAGAGTGCAGCAGGGGACAGTGTGATCACACGCCTGGAGCAGCCCACGTTTGAATGACCTGGGGGCTAGCCTCTCAGGGCTTATGTTGGGCCTTTACTGCCAATTTCTGGGCATTGGTTATGAAACGAGAGAGAAAATTAAAATTCAGACCTTTAATTGTACTAATTGCTAATTGCTTTTGTGGGAAAGGCACTGATGGTCTGAAGTAGTTTGAGTAATGACTGTAACTTATTCTCCTTCCTGCTGTGCTTTTGACTACTTGTTGCCAGTATCAGATAGGAAGAGAAAAGGGAGGGGCAAACCCCCTTTTGCAGGTGAATCAAATGCAGCCCACAATGGTCCCAGACATGCATGGCCACACAGCTACCTGTATTGGTGGCACAGTCCTGTGTGCCTTTTTGTAATTTCAGTACCTCATGAGGCCAAATTGTTGGTCCAAATAAATGGCAGGATAGCTTGCTTCACTTTCCCCCTAAACCTGCAGAAAGGCATGTTTGCTGAGCTCATCAATCTGTGATTTGAGAAACTAAAAGAACCAAGATCTTGTGACTTGGTGGTAGGGAGGGAGCCACCACCCATGTAGATGGTCCCACTGTGCAGACCTGCTGCGCGTTGGGGAAAACAGAATGTTAAGTGAGCAGTTTAGCTTGGACTTAATCCGGACGCAAATCAGTAACTTTACACTGTCTTCACTGTGTTCTCAGGAAAATGCAGTGAATCACCGGAGCGAAGAATGTGCTCTGTACTGCTACACCAATAATAAAGCGCAGTGTTTTGAATTAGAGGAGGGAGAGAAAGTAACTGAGAAACCTTTGGCTGGTCACTTTGTTGTGCCTTTTGCTTCTCTCTTCCCTTCCCCCAGATATAAGCTTGGCTAAGAATTTTCTTCTCTAGCCTCGTTTTTTCCTAAACTAAACCCTGCAGTGAAATGACAGGGCCATTGTTAGACATGGAAATTACTGCAGAGCCACCAAGCCAAGGTGATTATTTCACCAAAGGGCCCGGGAAGTGGAGATGAGGAACCGTGAGAGCATACAAGCCTCCAACTCAACCCAGATACGTTTTTCTTGCCCCACTTGTTAATTAGTAAATCAAAACCAAATGAAACATACAAATAAGTACATACCGCAAATCTGTCACACTTGAATGTTTCCTGGCTTATTTCTGTCATTCTGACTTTATACCATCCATCGTCACTGCAGTGGATTGTGGCCTCATAAATAAAACTGCCTATGCCATTGTTCAGGGTAAGGGTTATTAGGTTAACTCAGAAGTAACATGATTTCTTATTTTATTTTATTTTTTAAGAACAGGAAGATGGGAGTGCCTAGGTGCTGTTTTCCCCACTTTTTGTAAGCCTCTTGTTAGTTGCTTTCTGCTTTTGTTTGTTTGTTTTTCAAATGCTCACTCCTGGTGAGTTTTTTTGTTTGTTTATTGTCACTTAGGAAGCAATGCCTATTCAGATAAAGGTTTAGAATCATATAGGGCTAACCACCAGTATAGCTCTTACTCAGAAGGGGTTTTGTTGCCCCAGAAAAGGAAAGCTACTCTCCAAGAACAGTCCTGGGAGAAGCATTTTTTGTTTTTGCAAGGTTGTAGGGATCCAAGTTTTGTCTATTAAAGGAAAAGAATGGTCCTGTTCTGTTTGTGTGTTCAAAGCACACGGCTGTGATACCGAGAGGTCTGTGCACCCTGCGGTGGTATTTTTCCATTCTCTTGTTTAAAACCCCCTGAGTGTAGACACATGTCCTGCACACAGCTTGGCATCTATGTTCACATTGTGGCTTAGAACTGAGGTCTTGATTCTAAACCAAGGAAAGGTTCAAGTGTCTGTCCCTTGCTGCTCCCAGGCCAGCCCAGCCAGCACTTGAGAAGTGTGGCTCTTTTGGCTTTGGGTGAGTCATTTAGTCATTTGACAAACATGTACTGGCCACCTGCTATGTGCAGGTTCTGCTTTAGGTGGTTGGACTCCATAAAGAGACAAAACAAAGGATGTTCCACTTTTTCCTGGTGGAACATCCATCAGAGGGGAGTTGCAGCCCTCAGCAGGAACAGTGTTGTTGAGGTGAGGAGGTTTAGCCATATGCACACCCTTGGGCTGGCTGTGGCTGCCCAGGGCTTGGGTCAGCCTGGACCAATCATGTGGACCAGGGTTTGGACAGGATCATGAGAAAGGACTCTCCCCATATCCCCGTGTCTGGCACACTTGGTGCTACACCATGAAGAATAATAGGTCATCTGATGTGGTGTAATTTGATAGGAATATGGACCCTGGGAACCAAAGCAAGGAATTGGCCTGTCAGTAACTTTTAACTTTTAAAACTTGAATATTTCTTTAAACCAAATAGCTCCATTGTCATGGTCAGAAGTCCACTGTGGAGAAAGGCAGGATTTAGTATTTATTTAAGCTGCCCAACATAGTTCAACTCTCAATTATTCAAGGACTGATTTTCCATCTTGTGCATTTTTCATGCATGAGTGTGCTCTCTCTTTCCCTTTCTTCTCTTCTTTCCTTCAAGAAGTTCTGATTAAATCAGTAGAATTTATTGGCCACATAGGAGTGTATGTGAAGAAAAGACTTGACAGTAGGGTCTGACCTTGAACTCCTGGGCTCAAACCATCCTCTTGCCTTAGCCTTCTGAGTTGCTGGGACTACAGATTCAAGGCACCATGCCCAGATAATTTTTTTATTTTTACTTTTATCTTATTTTACTTTTTTGAGATAAAGTCTTGCTTTGTCACCTGTGCTAGAGTGCCATGGCATTATTATAACCTACTAGAAACTCAAACTCTTGGGTACAAGTGATCCTCCTGCCTGTTTTCTGAGTAACTGGGACTACAGATTCATGCCACCACACCTGACTAGTTTATCTATTTGTTTTAGAGATGGGTGTTCTCACTCTCGCTCAGGCTAGTCTCAAACTCCTGGTCTCAAGCAATTCTCCTGCCTGGTGTCAAGCAATCCTCCTGCCTTGGCCTCCCAAAGTGCAAGGATTACAGGTGTAAGCCACTGTGCCTGGCGTATTTTTATTTTTTCTAGAGAATGAAAAGAATGCATCATCTGGTGCCTTGCAAAACATTTTAGTACAAGACACCCATGCATCTGGGTGTCTGCAGAACATTTTAGTACAGGCTCTCCTTTGCCTCCCACTACCTTGTGCATAGATGTCACTTTCCCACACACAGAGGGTGGTCACCAAATTTGTAAACACAGGCAAATCCATAAGTGGTTTATAAATATTCTATTTTAATACATGGTGAAATCATATTACCTTTGTTTCTAGATTCTACGGCCACTCTGTAGCTGCTGCAAGAGACTGAAAATGGTTAAGTCACTTGACAGGGCTAAGAGGAGATGTTGCTGCCTCTTATTGCACATCTTTAGCCTCATGGTCCCATGTTCTTGCCTTCATTTTACACTCCTGACTTTAAATTTGTCTCAAAAAGGAGACAGTAACTGTTTGACTAGAGCTCCTCACTCATCAGCTTTCCTGGGGGTTCTTTTCTTTTTTGTGGGGAGGGTGGGGATAGAGTCTCACTCTGTTGCACAAGTTAGAGTACTATGGCCTCAGCATAGCTCATAGCAGCCTTACACTCCTGAGTTCAAGCAGTCCTTCTGCCTCAACCTCCTGAGTAGCTGAGACTACAGGCACCTGCCACATACTTGGCTAATTTTTCTATTTTTAGTAGAGATAGATCTTGCTCTTGTTCGGGTTGGTCTTGAGCTCCTGAGCTCAAGCCATCCTCCCACATTGGCTTCCCAGAGTGTTAGGATTACAGTCATGAGCTACCACATTCAGCCACTTTCCTGAGATTTCTTCTGGCCAGATACCCTCACTCCCCTGTTCTCAAGCCTCATCTTCCCTTCCCACCCTGCTAACCTGAGGTGTCCTTTTCTTCTTACAACTGTTAGTGTACAACATCTATTTCCCCTTCTCTTAATTTCCTCTGTGACTTCACTGAATTAACCTTTTTTATATTCAGAAGAGGCAAATACTCATTGCAAACCTGCTCCATGCCAGGAATCATGCTAGGAACGTCCACTCAGTATCCATTGATCCCCCAGCCCCTGTTTTCTCAGATATCCTATATAGTTGGCCCTAGGGATAGAGTGCTGAGCTAGTCCCCTGTGTTTGAAGCAGATTAAAATTGTGGATAATCATCAGCCCTTCCAGCATGACCTCTGGAGAATCAAGATCAAATGAGAATGAAAAGTATATACCCCAAAGAACTGAAAGCAAGCACTCAGACACACATACACGCATGTTTACAGAAGCACTATTCACAGCAGCTGAAAGGTAGAAAGAGTCCAAGTGTCCACCAATGGATGAATGGATG
This sequence comes from Perodicticus potto, assembly GCA_963574655.1. Classification (NCBI taxonomy): domain Eukaryota; kingdom Metazoa; phylum Chordata; class Mammalia; order Primates; family Lorisidae; genus Perodicticus; species Perodicticus potto. Next base: position 13,023 of record CAUYRH010009031.1, read on the forward strand.
AACAAATTGGGGCATATAGATATAACAGAATATTATTTGACCATAAAAAGGGAAAAAGTGATGCTTGGGTCTCTGGCCTCGCACCCACCTGCTACTCAGCCTATTGGTCATCCTCCAACAGCAAGAGCTTGGGAGGCTGTAGACAAATGTAGCCTCTTCTTCACCTGCCCAAAGGATGCAAATGCTACACTAATGGCTGCTTCTAGGAGAATGAGTTCTTCTTGGACCACTTGAGGTCATTATGAAGTCTACCCTGGGTCTAATGCCCACAGAGCACCCCCCTACCATTCAGGCCTGAAGAATATGCTGGGGTTCAGAGGGGCATTGATAACCAGCCTTCTGAGCCACCTGGAATCTTGCCTTCAACAGCCTTTTCCCAGCACCTATTGGAGCAAACCAGAAACTTCTAGGACCACACTAACATGGCCGTGTTCATCCTTGGATTTAACTTATTACTTTTCCTGCCCCTGTTCCACCTAACTGCCTCTCCTAACCTGGAGAGGGCTGGGCTGGAGAGACAGTATCTGTCCCCACTCAACCCACATTAGAGCTTGCCAGGAGGAACCTGCCAGCCCCTGGAGGTGCCCAACAGTAGAATGGGTTACTCTGAGGGTAGTAAGAAAGAGCCCTATTTCTGGAGGTATGCAAATCTCCACTGGACAGCCAGCTCTGAAATATTTTGAGGGCATCTCTGTACTCACAGGAGATTGGACTAAATGAACTCTGAGCCACTGTCCAACTCTACCTGAATAGGGAAGACCCCAGTATATCCTCCAACACATGCATAAAATACTTGTACTCACTAAATTTTATCTGATTGTGATAAAAAACAAAAACAGGGGAAAGGGCCAACACATGCTACATCATAGATGGATCTTGAAAACATGATGCTAAATGAAAGAAACCAGAAACAAAGGATCACATATTGTATGATTCCATTCACATGAAATATCCAGGATGGGTAGATCCACAGAGACGGAACAGCCTGATGATGGCAAGGCCTGCAGGAAGGAGAAAATGGGGAGATTTTGCTTAATGGGCTTTCTTTGGGGGCAATGAAAGTGTTTTGGAACCAAATAGAGGTAGTTGTTGCCCAGTGTTATGAATGTACTAAATGCCACTGAATTATCCACTTTAAAATGCTTCCTCTTATGTCATGTGAATTTCACGTCCATTTTTTAAAAAAGAATGAAAGACAAAGAAAGGAATGCATTAGAGGTCTATTTCTCTGCATTAAGGATGCAATTAAGCAATCCATTCTGTCTTTCTTATGCATGGTCACCTTGTATACAGCTTGAGGATAATTGAAGTAATTTGAGTGGATTAATTTCTTTCCTTTGCTTTTTAAAATTTAACATGCTGGAGTTTGCATCTGGAATTAGAATGAAAAGCAGTGTGTGAGTTAATATTCTGGACCAATAGTGCTTCTACCTAAAAAAAAAAAAAAAACTTGGACAGATGTATTGAGCAGATCCCCAAACTGAGCTGTTTGTGTTTTGGAAAACAATTCCTGAGTCTTGTGGAAAGATTGACTGGGCTGGAATCAGAAGCCCAAGTTCTGTTCTTCCTCCTTATGCATGTTGGGGATACTATGGGGCCCAGGAAAAAGCATGGAGTGGTCCTGGTCCTGGCTCATGCATGTAGTCAATGCCCATTTTTGAGCACATGGAATGAATGCACTCACTCCTAAGCCCTCTGCAGGGGCTATGGAGGTAGCTGTGATATGGACCCTGCCTCTGACAGCTTGGTGTCCAGCAGGTGAGGTAGGCACACAGACAACTTGTAGTTGTAGTAGAGGTAGGAGTTTGATGTTGAAGAAGGTGAGGGTACCTGAACCACCAGGGGTGGCTAAGGTGGACGAAGGCAGTTAAGGAAGGCTTCCTGGAATTCAGTCTCAAAGAAAGATTTAAAGCATTGCACTGCACCAGACTGAATGTGCATGCTCTCCTTATCCCGGGTCATATGTTGAAACCTAATCCCCAAGGTGATGGCTTCAGGTGGTAAGGCCTTTGAGAGGTAATTAGGTCACAAGGGCAGAGCCCTCAGGAGTGGGATTAGTGCCCTCATAAAAGAGACACCAGGAAGCTGCTTCACTCCTGCCCTGTGAGGATACAGTGAGAAAATGACTGTCTGTGAGCCAGGAAACAGGTCCTCACCAGACACGGAATCCATCAGCACATTAATCTTGAACTTCTCAGACCCCAGAACTGTAAGAAATAAATGTTTGCTTTTTAAGGCACCCAATCTATGTGATATTTTTGTTATAGCAGCATAGGCTAAGACAGTTACCCTGTAAGTACTTCAAGTATGTGCTTAAAATACTAGCAAAAGAAGAATAGTTAAAACGGAGAGAAAACATTTTAAAAAGAGTTTCAGTTTGTTATTTTTTCACCAAAGTATTAATAAGTACTAGAGAAATATGCATGTTGATTTACCTACCCTTGTTTTATGACTTCGATAAATTATTTTTACTTAGAATGACTTAGGAACACTAAAGCATTTTCTTTTCTTTTCTTTTTTTTCTTTCTTTTTATTATTAAATCATAGCTGCATACATTAGTGCAATCAAGGGGTACAATGTGCTGGTTTCATTTATAATCTGAAATGTTTTCATCAAACTGTTTAATGTAGCCTTCAGGGCATTTTCTTTGTTATTGTATGACGACATTTGTTTTCTGCATTTAGTAAGTTTCACCTATACCCTTCTAAGATGCACCATAGGTGTGGCCCCACCAATTACCCTCCCTCCACCGCAACTTCCCCCCTCCCCTCCCTTCCCACATTCTTGTGCTATAGTTGGGTTCATCTAATTTTTCAAATTATTTTAGAAACTAAGAGGCTGTAAGAGCCAAAGTCTCACTATATTGCCCATGCTGGAGTGCAGTTGCTATTCACAGGTCATAGGGCACTATAGCCTCAAAATCCTGTGCTCAAGTGATTCTCCTGCATAAACCTCCTGAGTAGCCTTGACTACAGGCACAGAATAAAGAACAAAATATACCAGAGGTGGTTAATAAACTTATTTACATAAAAATGATAAACTATAATGTATTTAAGAAAAATGAACATTGATCATTTGTAGAACCATTAACTGTGTAAACCTTTTTAATTCAATTTCCCCATTAGTTTCAAGAATTGGAGAAAGTGGGTTTCCTACTTTCTTTTACAAGAGAAAAGACAGGCATAGGAAAGCTCTGTGTGGAAGACAGATTCCTGGGAACAACAAAGGATCTAAAGATATTTCAGATATGAAGATAAACTGTTCAAAATGGGCATTTGAACAATGACAGTGCCATTCTTTCAGCTGAAAAGGGAAAAAAGGAAGTGAGGGATACATGAAAAGCATTTACAATCTAAAACCAATATTATTGCAATTGTTTTGCTGTGTAAAACATTTTCAAAGATTGCTATTAACTAATGATGCTTGATACAGAGTATCACATGGAATATTCTAACCTATACTTATTGTTGGTTATTAGTCTCTTAAAAAACTCTTATAAGCTGGGAGTGGTATATAACTCCGATTTCAAAGAGTCTTAAAATCAAGGCAATGAGAAGGCTGGGAGTGGTGTATAACTCTGATTTCAAAGAGTCTTAAAATTAAGGCATTGAGAAGGAACTCAATATTCTTTCTTCCCCCTCCCCCAGCAATTATGCTAAATGTTCTTCCCAAATGCGATTTTTTTTTTTAAACAGGAAAGAACAAAGTTTGCAACTAAAACAAAATAAATAAAACCCCAAAACACCTTTTGATTCCAATACACATAACACCTTTTGGTTACACCGACAAAGCACTGTTGTCGGGTGGCAGGTGTAACATGAACAGTCTCTGTACACGGGACAAACTACTGCAACATAAATACCATTATTGTTAACTGATTAGTTACTAGTCCTGTGGAAGAGGTTAAAAAAAAGTTTGGACAGTTGTTCCTCACTGTTACCATTTTTACCAACCAAAAAGGAGAAAATACATTTACGTAGTTCATGGGATATGAGACTTCAGCTTTGGCTCTCATTCATTCACAAGAAATAACTGAGTGCCGACAATGCAGGTAACCCTAAAGAGCTAATAAGGTATTCCGAGTAAGGACATCACTCTCGATTTCAAGGAGTTTAAGACATAAGAGAAGGAAAAACGATTAAGTCAACAAGAGGCTAATATGCGGGGTGCTATAAAAGCGTACCTAAACAGCTACGGGTTTTCAACAGGGAAATTACTTGGAATAACCACAGTCACAGGTAAGCACACGTTGCTCTACTACGAGAAAAGCAGAGCGCCGTTTGGCCATCGTTTCTACAAAGCCTGGGAGTGGACAGGGAGTATTCGACTTCATGGCGGCAAGATGCCATGATTCATTCCACAGTCACCAAAAGATGGAAGAAAAACCCGAATTCCCACAACCAAATACGCACATGTTACAATACATCCACTTTACTGTTCCGGGGAGGGGGGTGCCGTAAGATCTGAGCGTGCATTCCTCTCCATAAGGTTTAGGGTGGGAGCGGGGTAAAGGGGGAGTGGAGAGGAGGCACCTCGGTCCATTCTCGTAGCCCCTGGCGGGGGTGGCGGGCAACACTGGCCGAGAGCTGGGTCTGCTGGAGCGGAGGCGCGAGGCGTCCCGGAGCTCTCGGGGTTACCCGCGCTCCGGCGGTTCCAGCTTTCCCGACTGAGCCGGCTGCCACGCGCCGCTCCCCTCCGCCGCCACCTGAGGCCTATGCAAAGGGTCTCGGAGAATGTCCCTGCGGTCTTTCCAACGTGGCAAATGGCAGCTAACGGCCAGACGCTTCCGGGACAGTCACGTACCTGGAGAAAACGATCCCCTTGCGGAGGGAAGCGCAGACGCCAAATCAGCTCCTGCTTTCACTTCTCAACCACACAGCGTGTTCTTACGGCCACCGGCCAAAATGGCGGTGCCCAGCCGCCGCCTCGCGCTACCCATAAGGATCTAGTGCGCGCGCGCGACAGAGAGCGCGAGGCGGAGCCCAGAAGGAAGCAGGGCGGGATGACAGTGTTGACGTCATTGTGCTGCGACCCAATTCTTTGTAGCCGGGGAAGCGGGGTAGTCCTTAGAAGCCTAGTGGGAGTGGCGCGGAGCTGCGGAAGGTCTTGAGAACCTCGGTTGTGGCATGCCAGGTCTGGAATCCGTAAGTGTGTGGGCTTTTTCCTGACGTGGAGAACGGTCCTAATGGCAGCAGATGCATTCTTCTCCCTGATCTCAATCTCTGTTTACGCTCACGGTCTACTGAAGGCCTGTGGGTGAAGTCTAGAGCCTTAGTCACTCTGTCACGCCAGATGTAGCAAGGACCTGCAGAGTCGGGCCCCGATACCGCTGGCAGAGACGCACTATCTTTGACCTTAGCTCCCTCGCATCTGTGTGGTCAGTTCTTCCAGGAACCCGGTCTTCTCCGAGCTCCATGTTTTTATCCACTTGGTGGCGTCCAGACCCAAGTCGGGCAGTTGAATTCTTCCCCAACGTAGAGATAAGGACCTTCCTTCCTTCTGCCCTCCCTCTCTCCCTTCCTTCCTTTCTTCTCATTTAGTTTTCAATGATGGCTACAGGTTTAATAATCTCATTCTAGACCTCAGTTAACTTGCAGACAAGTGGTAAATAGTTTATGACTAAAGCTATTCATTTATTCATTAAGTTACTTATTGAGCATTTAGATCTCAGGCCTTTCCGAAGTTTACAGTCCACTGTCTGATTTAAGAGTGTCAAGTGCTTATTAGGAACAATTTGAGACCTAATGGGAAATGTCAAGAGATGTCATACAGAACGATTGGACCTGTTTCCCAAAAGTATGTGTAACAATAGCCAGTACAGTAATTGTGCTCCCAAGGCCATTTGCATATTGTTCGCTATCCAAGAAGTATTTTTTTGTGTGTGTTTGGATAGACTTAAGAAAAGATGTGAAAGATGAGGGCAACCTTTTTAGAAAAGGCCAGTTATTCACTTCTAAACCTTGAAGCCATTTTTCTGACTTTATCTTGTATGATAAGAGCACATGCAAATGGCGTCATTGACAGCTAGTAGGGAGATAGAATTCTGCATCATTTAATATATATTTAAAATGAGGATCAGGGCTGAAGTGGTAGCTTAAACCTAAATGCCAGTACTTTGGGAGGCTGAAGGAGAAGGATCACTTGAGGCAAGGATATCAAGATTAGCCACAGCAGCGTAGTGACATAGTGACACCTTTTCTCAACAACAAAAAATTTTTTCTAAAATTTGCCCCGTTTTGTGGCACAAACCTGTAGCACCAGATATTAGGGAGGTTGAAGTAGGAAGATTGCTTTTACTTAGGATTTGGAGGCTGCAGTGAGTTTCGATTATGCCACTGCCCTTTAGCCTGGGTGACAAAGTGAGACCCTGTCTCTAAATAAATGAATAATAAGGACTAATATTTACATATATCTGGAATAAGAGAATTTCAATCTGACTTTTTTAGGGCTAAAAGTCTTTTGAATTTTTACTCACGGAAGTATAGAACTGCATGGTATTATAGAATTAAAAATCATCAAGTCAACTTTTTTGACACGTGAGGAAATAAAGCCCAGACTTGTTCAAAGCCCAAGATAGTTAAAGGAAATGCTGAAGACAAAACTGATTCTCAGTTCAGCCCAAGAGTTTGAGGTTACTGTGAGCTATGACACCACAGCACTCTATCGAGGGTGAAAAAGTGGAACTGTTTCAAAACAAAAAAAACTAACTTTGATCCTATCCTCTTTTGAGTAATATACCCACCTGTTTTGCACATCTAGTCATAGTATATTTCAGAAACAAAAACTGAATTCCCAAGATTTTTTAATTATAGTAAAAGAGTTATATTAACTGTGTTTGAGAAATAAATGATTAATATTGGGATGTATGACTGATCCATTTTGCTATTAAATTTTTACTTTTACCTTCTGTAGAAAGATGCACAGCTCCTGATATAATGTGCATTTTCTTTTTTTCTGCATAGAATATTTAAAAAATGACCACGCCAAACAAAACACCTCCTGGTGCGGACCCAAAGCAGTTGGAAAGGACTGGAACAGTACGGGAAATTGGGTCACAAGCTGTTTGGTCCCTCTCATCTTGCAAGCCAGGTAAAACAAAATGAAAAAGCTGCCAATAATAGATACTTATAGCTTCCTTGTATAGCAATTCCCCCTTATCCAGGCCAGTTCCAAGACCTCCAGTGGATGCTTGAAACCAAGGATAGTACTGAACCCTATAAATACTATGTTTTTCTCTGTATACATTTTATAAGCACACTGAGAGATTTACAACAATAACTAATAATAAAATAGAGCAATTATAACAATATACTATAATAATATTTATATGAATGTGGTCTCACTCACTCTCAAATATCTTATTGTACTATACTTATCTCATCCTTCTTTTTACGATGTGAGATACCTAGTGTGGTGAAGTGAGGTGGATGATGTAGGCATTAGGCTGCTATTGACCTTCTGACAATAATAGTTCAGAAGGAGGAGGAGCATCTGCTTGTAAGGTAATACTGGATTACTGGGCCATGATGATGTCAATGGTTAGATGTCAGGAACAAATGATGTCAATGATTAATCGCAGAACTAGATGTCTAGTATGGATATGCTGGACAAAGAGATGCTTCACTGTCCTGAGTGGGACAGAGTGGGATAACAAGAAATTTCATCACGCTACTTCAAAAAGTGTGCAATTTAAAACTTATGGATTATTTGTTTCTGGAATTTTCCCTTTAATATTTTTGGATTGAAGTTGACTGAGGTTAAGCAAAACCACAGAAAGAAACTATGGATAAGGAGGGACTATTGTACATCAGACTGATTTTAATATTCTTTTTGTTTAGATGATTTATTTTAATTCTAATGAATTGGATTTTCGTTTATGGTATATCTCTATCCACTTATTTTACTAATATCTAATTGGATTTGACTACATATGTCAGAAGGTCTCCTCTTTTTCATTCCTTCTGCTGTGATTCAGTTAGCATTTTTTTTTTTTTTTTTTTACAATTTCTTTAGATAGGATAAGTGGGTGATTAACATTTTTTTTAGTTATTATATATGCCCAAATAATTTTTTTTTATTCTTGATTGGGATAGAATTCTTGGGTGGTCTTTTTCTCTCAAAAATTTGTGAATGCGATTTCACTATCTTCTTTTGCCGTGTTGTAGGTAAGAATGCCTATGCCTACCTCTCTTATTTTTCTAAGTAACTTTTTCTTTCTGGAATAAGATTTTTCTCTTTATTCTTGAGTTCGTGACTTATACCAGGATGTGTTTGTATCTTTTCCTCATCTGTCTAATCCATGGTTTAATAGGCATTTTCTGTTTGTAAACTCAAGCTCAGAGAAATTTCTTTAGCTTGAGCAACTTTAATTATAATGTTATTAGTTTAGTATTTACTTTCTCTCAGAAACTTCTATTATTCTGTTTTCCCTCAAGATATCCATGTAATTCTCTCTGTTTGAGAGAATCTTTCCAGTTTCTGGGTGGTGGTTTGCCCTTTGACCTCAATTCTCTGTTGGACCTTAGATGAATTGTTGATTTTCAGTTTGTTCAGCATTTGTTGTAAAGATGAGAGTGACAATTTCCCAACTCTTTATTGTCAGACTGAAAACTAGAAGTTCTCTCTTTTACTTTTAATCTAATTATATCTTTACTTTGAAGTGAATTTCTTAGAGACCAGCTTTTTATCTTTTAATTGGGAATGTTTTGACCATTTATACTTAATGTATCTGTTCATGTAATTAGATGTAAATGTACCATCTTGCATTTCTTATTCCCTTTATCCTTTTCTTGTTTGTTTATCTCCATGGTTGGCTTATTAGTTATGCATCCTTTCTTTTTGAAAACTTGCAGTGGTTCCTCTTAGGATTATAATATATGTCTTAATTATCATAGTCTACTTTTAAGTAATATTAATAGTATAGCACTATTGGAATAGTATATGAATCTTTACCAGTTCCTCCCATTCTTTATGCCGTTGAGACATTTTACCCTTGCATATTTTAGGCCCCAGAATATATTATTGCTATTTTTTGTTTTTTAAAAAAAGCAATTGTATGTTAGAGTGATTAAAAATAAAGAAAAATACCTTTTATATTTACTTTTTTTTAAATTCCTTTGACTAGACCAGATTTCTTTCTAGTATTGCATTCTTTCTCTCTGAATAAATTTTTTTTAACAGTTTTTTAACATTTTTTGGTATCGCAGGTCTGCTAGCAATGGTTATCTGAGAAATCTTCATTTCGATATTATTATTATAACATATCTTCCCTGAATGGAACTCTGAGTTAGCAAGTTTTTTCTTTTAATACTTCGAAGATTTCATTCTGGCAAATTCTGATGAGATGTGTGCTATAATTAACGTGGCCTTTTTTTTTGGCTGCCTTATATTTTATCTGGTTTTTCAAGATTTTATCTTTGATGTTCAGCAATATAAATATGATACAATGACTGTGTGTGTGTGTGTACATGTAATTCTGCTTGGGGGTTCATGAGATTCTTGGGTCTCTGTTTTGATTCCTTACATTAGTTTATGAAAATTTCTGGCCATTATATATTCAAGTATTCTTTTGACCAGTCCTTTTCTATTGTCCTGAGAATCTGGAAATCTGGACATATGCTAGACCGTCTAAATTTTGCTAGCATTTGGTATTGTCACATAGCTTTTGGTGTTCTGTTTCTCTATTTTTTTTCAGTCTTTTTTTTTTCCTCTTTGTGTTTCAGTTTGAATATTTTTTTATTGGCTCATCTTTACTTCTGCTGTTTCTTTTTTATTCTTTTACTTTAGTGAGTCTACTTATGATTCTGCTTAAGGAACTTTTCATGTCTGGTTTAGTTTTTATTTGTGTCTTTTCTCTTTGAGTCTTAGAATTTTCATGTCTATTAAAGTTTCTGTGTGTTCACACATTTCATCTATTTTACCCGCTAGTTTCATTAACATATTAGTCATAGTTATTTCAAGTTCCTGGCTTATAATTTGAACAACTGAGTCATCTCTGAATCCATTTCTGCTGCTTGCTTTGTCTTCTTGGTAATTTTGCTTTTCTTTTTTATGTGTCATAATTTTTTTATTAAATGCTATATAATCACATGTAGATTAGTAGGTACTGAAATAAGTGGTATTTATACCTTGAAATGGATACTTCCTTTTTACTCTGTCCTTTATTGTGGAGATTAAGTTAGTGAGGAATTGGGCTGAGTTTGGGTTTTGTTTTTGCAATAATTACCTGTATTGCTTCATAGGCTTCAGATTCCTCTAAAGAGACCTTGTACCTATGGTTGTGACTATTGTGCCAGAGAAGTTTTCTTAGTGTTCCTGCTCCACTCTCAATTTTTGACTATCCCTATACACATGTTACAGAGGGTTTTCTCCATGCTCTTGCCCTGCCTCCAGTTGTCAGATGTGGTGTCTTGTTACTCTGTATTGCAGTAGTAACAAGGGGATGCCATACAGAGATTGTTCTCTGTTTTCCTGGTCTAGCTTCAATCTTGGACAGTTCTTTAGTGATTTTCTCAGCATTTTGACCTCTTCCGCCTGTAAGAGCCAAACTCTGCCTTGTATCTGTTGCTGGTACTTTGTAGAAGAGGTTTCTACCCCGCCTTCAGAGGAAGGACTGTTCTGTTGCTTGCCCCTCTCCCAGGTATACAGAATTTTTTTTGTTTTGTAACTCATCTCTCAGCAAGTATATTTGTCCTAGGGTCAACAGGTTTAATGCTTCTCCCCCAGCAGCATAAGTCCTTTGCTCTGTAGATGGGTTTGAGAAGGAGGGTAGAACTTTTTGCTTTTCCTTGAGTGGTTGTCAGTTTCCTTTTCTGTGCCTGTTTTCACTGAGGTAGGTACTTCAGTCTCTTGCCCTTCCCTGGTCTTTATTTGTTTGCACAGTGAGGGCCTTTGGAAAAGTGTCTGAGAGTCAGGGTCCCTGGGGATGCTATAATTTTATGTTAGCCCACATTTGACCTTTGATGGTTTATTAAAGTTATACTTGATTTCTTCTTATGTGTTTATTTGATCTCTGTTCCTTTTTCTTGTGCCCTACCACAGTTGGGACAATCTGTAGATCTTTTTTTCTCCTGCAAATGGGAGCTGCCCCTTTTTGGATTTCATTCTATTTGGTTGTTGCATGGCTTTAAGTTCTTATGTTTTCTTTCTTTTTTTTTTTTAATTGTCTTTATTATTAAATCATAGCTGTGTACAATAGTGCAATCAAGGAGTACAATGGGCTGGTTTCATATACAATCTTAACTATTTTCATGAAACTGATTAACATAGCCTTCCTGGCATTTTCTCAGTTATTATATGAAGACATTTGTATTCTGCATTTAGTAAGGTTCGCCTGTACCCTTCTAAGATGCACCGTAGTTGTGGCCCCACGAATTACCCTCCCTCCACCCCAACCTCTCCCCTCCTCTCCCTACCCTTGCCCCTTTCCCCATATTCTTGTGTTATACTTGGGTTATACCCTTCATGCAACAGCTATAAATTAGCTTCATAGTAGGGCTGAGTACATTGGATACTTTTTCTTCCATTCTTGAGATACTTTGCTAAGAAGAATATGTTCCAGCTCCATCCATGTAAACATGAAAGAGGTAAAGTCTTCATCTTTCTTTAAGGCT
>CAUYRH010009036.1:0-38974 GCA_963574655.1 Perodicticus potto
TTTGCCAAGTGCCAAGGGCAATGCCACAAGAGATATAAATATAAGGCAGCAAGTTCAGGAAAAGGTCTATGCTCTGGTCTGTTTGAATAATAAAACATATGGGCAGAGAAACAGGAGACCATTGAAAAGGTAAGTTGTGACTGTGCTAAAGAAAATTTTAAATACCAAGTTGTCTTAGTTCAGGCTACTATAACAAATATACCATAGTCTGGATAGCGTAAATAGCAAATACTTATTTAATATTTACAGTTCAGGAGGCTGGGGAGTCCAAGATCAAGGTGTTAGCCAATTTGGGTCCTGATGAGGACTCTCTTCCTGACTAGAAAATGGACACCTTGTTGCAGTTCCCATTGACAGAAAGAGAGAGATCATCTCTCTCATGCTTTTTTTTTTTTTTTTACACAGAGTTTCACTCTGTCACCTTGGGTAGAGTGCCATGATATCTTAGCTCACAGCAATCTCAAACTCTTGGTCTCAAGCTGTCTTCTTGCCTCAGCCTCCCAAGTAGCTAGGACTACAGTTGCCAGCCATAAGCCCAGCTAGTTTTTTCATTTGTAGTAGAGATGGGGTCTTGCTCTTGCTTAGGCTGGTCTCAAATTCCTGAGCTCAAGCAATCCATCAGTCTCAGCCTCCCAGAGTGATCGGATTACAGCCATGAGCCACAGAGCTCGGCTTCTCTTGTGTTTCTTTTTCTTTCTTTCTTTCTCTTTTTCTTTTCTTTTTTTTTTTTTGAGACAGAGTCTCACAATGTCACTCTTGGAAGAGTGCCATGGTGTCACAGCTCAGCAACCTCAAACTCTTGGGCTTGAGTGATTCTCTTGCCTCAGCCTCCCAAGTAACTGGGACTAACGGCATCAGTCACAACGCCCAGTTATTTTCTTGTTATAGTTGTCATGGTTTAGCTGCCCAGGGCGGGCTCAAACCTGCCTGTAAGGTGCATGTGGCTGGCACCTTAACCACTGTGCTATGGGCGCCGAGCCTTCTCTTGTTTCTTAAGGGCACAAATCCTATTCATCATGGCTCCACCTTTGTGATCTAAATGCATCCCAAAGGCCCCACCTCTGAATACTGTCCCATTGAGAACTAGGGCTTCAACATAGGATTTTTTTCAAGGAATAAACGTTCAGTCCATAACCCAGACTAGGAAGGTTTTGTTCAGTTGCGTAGGTGGGTCTTAGGTAGGAGGATGGGGTTGCCTTTCATGCTCATCTATGTTCACTAATCATACCCACCCGACTGAAAACACTTTCTGAAGGCTGGAACAACTTCTCTGCCCCTCCAAAGATCATCCATATTCCTTCTTCCATTCTCCCTTTCGCTTTGCCTTTTGCCATTTACAATTCAGTAAGTCTGCATCAGACAACCTCACTGCGCACATAGCCTCTGAAACTTTTTTTTTTTTTTTTTTGTAGAGACAGAGTCTCACTCTATGGCCCTCAGTAGTGCCGTGGCATCACACAGCTCACACAGCAACCTCCAGCTCCTGGGCTTAGGCGATTCTCTTGCCTCAGCCTCCCGAGTAGCTGGGACCACAGGTGCCTGCCACAATGCCAGGCTATTTTTTTGTTTTGCAGTTCAGCTGGGGCTGGGTTTGAATCCACCACCCTCAGTATAGGGGGCTGGTGCCCTACTCGCTGAGCCACAGGCGCCTCCCTGAAACCCTTTTTTAATCCTTGTGCACTCTGCTTCTGCTCTGGGCCCAAACTGAGCCTAATTACAACTGATAACACAGTAGTACTACTCTTCCAGAGAGTGTAAATCTCTGACTTAAATACCAAAGTTCTTTCTGAACTGTCCTTTAAAACCATTACTAAATTTTCCATGTCTCCTCTAATTAAATGTATTTCTTCATATGGAACCAACATTCAAAATAAATTTTGAAAACTAAATTATATTCAATTTCTATATTATTTAACATGTCCAATATATCCAATATGTCCAACAGTTATGTTTTCTCCATTCATGTCTGTTTAGTGTATATTGCTGAGTTCATAAAGTACACAAGAGACTGTAGGAAATGGAAAAATAAACAAGATACATTCTCTCTTTTTTAGGACTTTCCAAACTTGGAAGGAAGATAGACATGTCCATTAGAAACCAAAGTATCAACATGAAAAAGATGAGTCAATTTTTCAAGAAATATAAGGCTAGGCATGGTGGCTGATGCTTGTAATCACTGTACTCTGGGAGGCCGAGGTGGGTGGATTGCTTGAGATCAGGAGTTAAAAGACCAGCCTGAGCAAGAGTGAGACCAAAAATACAAAAACTAGCCAGGCATTTTGGTGGGCACCTGTAGTCACAGCTACTTGGGACACTGAAGCAAAGAGGATCACTTGAGCCCAGGAATTTGAGGTTGCTGTTAGGTATGATGATGGCATGACACTCTAGGCTGTGTGACAGAGTGAGATTCTGTTTTTTTAAAAAAAAAAGAAAAAGAAAAAAAGAAAAAATCAAATGTAGCACTATTCAAAGGAAAGAGAAAAGAGGCAATAAAAGAATACATGGAGGGAAGTTTTCAAGGAAAAGTAAGACAGCATGTTTAAAGGCTAAAAAGAAATCAGAGGAGGTAGAGATGGGACAATGACAGGAATAAGAGGCATGCTGAACCCTTAAGATGTGGATTCTTCCCTGCCTTCCACAAGTTCTTATTCAGTATCTACAGCGCTTAAGACACAAGAGGTACAGTGCTAGGGACACATGCCACCCTCCTGGAGCTTGCAGTCTGGTGAGGCAGCTGACAACCAACAAAGGTAGTGCATGTCCCAAAGCACATGAGAAAAAATGGATATGACCAAATACATTCTCATCTATTGAGATCAGGGAAAATCTCCATAAGAAAATGACATTTAAGCTGAAACTTGAAGAAAAAGTTACCATGAAGAAGAGTGGGACAAAGAATATTCCAGGCTAACAGCAATGAAAAAGGGTAAGATACACCAACAAATGAGAACAGCTCATGCCAATGGAGAGCAGACAAATTAAGCCCCAAACTATAAACGGTCCTGAATGCCATTTGAAGGACCTGGGGCTTTATTCTTTGGATTTTCGGGAAGGGTTTGATATGATACTAGCTATCAGCTCTCAGCCTTGGGACCTACCCCTCATTCCCTTAGAACCTGTGTTGCCCTAATAAAGGAAAATATTAAAAATAAGCATATAGCTTCAGTAACTTCCTAAAATCCTCTATCGATGTAAGCTCTAGCTCTGCCATGGCATTCTTCTGCTGCAACTATTAATAGAACAATCATTTCCCAAATCAAATCTGATCTTGTCATTCCCTCTTCCTCCCTTCCTTAAAACCTTCCAATAGGTTCCCACTGCTTTTTTTAAAATTAAGATGAAATTCACATAAGATTACCCATTTTAAAGCATATAATTCAGGGACATTTAATACAACATTCATATTGTTGTACAACCACTACTGCTATCTAATTCCAAAACATTGTCATCACCCCAAAAGAAAACTCCATTAAACAGTTACTCTCTAGTCACCCCTATGCTCAGCCCCTGGCAGCCACCAATCTCTTTTCTGTCTCTATGGAACAAAGAATAACAGATGGCTTTATAGGCCAGCAAGGAAATTAGGAATATCTAAATACACACACCTTTAAATTTTTATGGAGGCCAGGTGCTGTGGTTCATGCCTATGATCCCAGCACTCTAGGGGGCTGAGGCAGACCGAAGTGGGGTGGATCGCTTGAGCTCAGGAGTTGAAGACAAGCCTGAGCAAGAGTGAGATCCCATCTCTACTAAAAATAGAAAAACTAGCTGGGTATTGAGGCAGACTACAACTGTAGTCCCAGCTACTCAGGAGGCTGAGGCAAGAGGATTGCTTGAGCCCAAAAGTTTGAGGTTGCTGTGAGCTATGACACCATAGCTCTCTACCTGGGGTGACAAAGTGAGACCGTGTAAATAAATAAATCAATGTAATGTATACATCTATATTTAGGTGTGTACAAACAACAGAAAATTTATGATAGTGGTTGCTTCTAGGGAAGGAGGATGGCATTGGGATAGGGCACACATCCCCAAGGAAATTTCATTTTTATTTATTTTTTTGTAGAGACAGAGTCTCACTTTATTGCCCTCAGTAGAGTGCCATGGCATCACACAGCTCACAGCAACCTCCAACTCCTGGGCTTAGGCAATTCTCTTACCTCAGCCTCCCAAGTAGCTGGGACTACAGGCACCCGCCACAACACCCGGCTATTTTTTGTTGTTGTTGTTGCAGTTCGGCCGGGGCCGAGTTTGAACCCGCCACCCTTGGCATATGGGGCTGGTGTCCTACTCACTGAGCTATAGGCGCCGCCCAAATTTCATTTTTATTGGGACTTTTTTTTCTTTGAAAAAGATTTTGGAAAAAAAGGTTTGAAAATGATAGGAGAAAATGTCAGTATTTGTTTATTCTAAGTGGTAGATTATATGTGTTTTCTTACTTTTCTACGTTTTGTATTTTTTTTCTCAAAAAGACACATACTGTCTTGGTGCCGGTAGCTCAAGCAGCTAAGGCACCAGCCACATACACCAGAGCTGATGGGTTCGAATCCAACCTGAGCCCGCCAAACAACAATGACAACTACAACCAAAAAAAAAAAAAGCCAAGCATTGTGGCAGGCACCTGTAGTCCCAGTTACTTGGGAGGCTGAGGCAAGAGAATAGCTTAAGCCCAGGAGTTGGAGGTTGCTGTGAGCCGTGATGCCATGGCACTCTACCCAGGCTGACAGCTTGAGGCTCTATCTCAAAAAATAAAGTAAAAAGAAAAAAAAAGACACATACCAAAAAAATACAGATGTAAAGTAGATATAGGGGAGATCATTTACTAAAAGTAGAGTGAGGTGAGTTATAAGTATGTGGCATACTACAGGAAGTTTGAGGGAAATGTTGTAGGTGACAACAAGTCCATAAGGAATAATACAAGAATTTCCAATCCATACTAGAAGCGCAACACCATTAATAAGCATGCCTTTGTCAAACAGTAATAGCATAGGGCCAGAGGCAGTGGCTCACACCTATAATCAGAGCACTCCTAGAGTCCAAGGCAGGAGGATCACTTGAGCTCAGGAGTTGAGACAAACCTAAACAAGAGCAAGACCCTGTGTCTACTAAACATAGAAAAACTAGCCAGGCATTGTATCACACGCTTGTAGTCCCAGCTACTCAGGAGACTGAGGCAGCAGGATCATTTGAATCCAGGAACTTGAGGTTGCTGTGAGCAACAATGACACCACTACACTCTACCCAGGGCAACAGAAATAAAATTTAAAAAAAAAAAGAAGAAGTGATAGCATGGTTCTTTGTTTTCCACTAGCAATGTCTGGAATATCTGCTGCCAAATTGAAGAAAACACATGGTCTGGTTTAGCAAAGGACGGTGATTGGCAAAAAGGACAGTGTGAGAAATCACTAGAGTGAGTGTTGAAATGATTGGCCATAAGATCCAAACTATTTTGGGACAGAGAAACCCAGAGAGCTTCTAATTACAGCAAAAAGGAGTTATATAGGCTAAAATGAGGATGACAAGTATATCTGACATGTTAAAGAAAAAAATTATTCAATGACACTTATGAAAAGTAGTAAGGAAGGGTGAGTGCAATGGCTCGTGCCCGTAATCCTAGCACTTGGGGAGGCCAAAGCTGGAGGATCACTTCAGGCAAGGATTTCAAGATCAGCCTGGGCAATATAGTGAAACATGCCCCTATATCTACAAAAAAAAAAAAAAAAATTAAAAATTATCCAAGTGTGGTGGTGCATACCTGTAGTCCCAGCTACTAAGGAGGTTGGGGTAGGAGGACAGCTTGAGCTCAAAAGTTTGAAATGGCAATGAGCTACGATCAAGCACTCCAGCTTGGGTGACAGAGAGAAATCTTGTCTCAAAAAAATAACCCAATATGGTAAGGAAGACTCTATTTAAAGGGAGATAATCAAGAAAGGTATAGGGACCACTGCAATGAGGTCTTGCAGTGGGGGAAAAATTGGGCTCAACTTCAAACACAGCATGGACAAATGGGAATTTATAGCGAAGGAATAGGGTGGGGGCCAGTGGATGGAAAATTACTAAGAGGATAAGGGGGATGCTAGCTAAACCCACCTAGCAGGATTCTAGCTAAAGGCTCACCGGAATGATCAGTCAGCACCTGGGTGATGGTGAAGGATAAGGAACACCATCAGATATGAGGTGATCAGATATTGAGGAAGTCTAAACTGACTTGGTTTTGCCAAAATTAATTTGTACAAGGGGTCAGAGGAGCCTAAGCAGTGTTTAGTCAAGACAAGAATCTTTGTTCAGGCTTGGAGCCTATAGCTCAAGCAGCTAAGGTGCCAGCCACATACACCAGAGCTGGCGTGTGTGCGAATCCAGCCGGGGCCTGCCAAACAACAATGACAACTACAACCAAAAAATAGCTGGGCATTGTGGCAGGCACCTGTAGTCCCAGCTACTTGGGAGGCGGAGGCAGGAGACTCGCTTGAGCCCAGGAATTGGAGGTTGCTGTGGGCTGTGATGCCATGGTACTCTACCTAGGGTGACAGCTTGAGGCTCTGTCTCAAAAAAATAAAAAAAATAAAAATAAAAAGAATCTTTGTTCAGAAGTAGCGCTGGAGGGTTGTGGACTATTTCCTACAAAATGTAGGCACAAGAGAGGTGACAGAGTCAGTTTGTAGTTGGAGAGGGAAATTTCAGAGTTTGAAAAAATGCACCGAAAGTGCTCTTCTCTAATGCTTACTCTAATAGAACAGGTTTTAGCTGTTCAGTCTTGGCCAGATCTGAGATAGAACTATTGTGAGGGGGAAGCCAATTAGGAAATGTTAAAACGCACACACACTACACACGCACTACCTTTGGGTTTGGCTTCATTCTAAATGTGCGGTCCTGAGACCGGGCGCGGTGGCTCACGCATGTAATCCTAGCACTGTGGGAGGCCGAGGCGGGTGAACTGCCTGAGCTCACTGGTTCAAGACCAGCCTGAGCAAGAGTGAAACCCCCCCCACCCCCACCCCGTCTCTAAAAACAACCAGGCGTTGTGGCGAATCCCGGCTACTTGGGAGGCTGAGGCAAGAGAATCCCTTTAGCCCAAGAGTTTGAGGTTGCCGTGAGCTATGACGTCACAGACTCTACCGAAGGCGACAAAGTGAGATTCTGTCTCAAATAAATGTGTTTTCCTTTACAAGAATCTGAGTTAAGTTTCAAACAAAACAAAACAAAACCCACCAACCAACGGTGGAAAATCGCCAACTCTGTGTGTGTACGGGGGCGGGGCTGTTCCTGGAGGTCCCAGAAAAACCTAACACCCGCAAGAGTCAGATCTGAGCCGCGAGTGGGTCTCTCAAAGAGCCACAACCTTGGAGGTATGAGCTGGGGGCTGGGGAGTGGGGCTGGGACCGAGTTACATCCTCCTCTCCGGTAGAAAAGGGTGATTGGATTGGATTCCCCCAGTCTGCCAGGTGAAAGAGGAGAGCAAGACCCCAACAACTCACTCTTTGCGCCCTGGGTCGCAGCGGGCCTCCCGGCCTCGTTGCCTGGCAGCGGGAAGTCCCCCCGCAGTGACGCGAGACGCGCAGTGCACGTCGGGACCACGAGGTTTCCGCCTACCGGGGAGCTGGGCCGGCGCAGCCGCGGCGGGCGCAATCGGGGCCTCGCAGGCCTCAGCCGCTTTGGCCGGACGGTGCCTGCGGCCGCGGTTGGGCCGCCACCCTCCCGGGCCCTGCTTGGATGTGGGGCGGTCGGGTAAGTCTCTTCCACACCCTGGAGCCGGTTTGTCCAAGCGCGTCCCCCACGTTCGATTCGGGGTAGGTCACAGCGGCTTTCGACACAGATGAGTTGGCGGACAACGAGCGTCGTGTGACTTGGTTTTGTCAGCCTGTGGTAGATGCCAAATGTACCTTCCTTACCAGTCGCAGCAGCAGTTAGTTCTTGGCCTTGGTGGGCCCTGGTTCCTGTGCTCGGGCTCCCTTGGGTGCTAGGATGCCACTCCTTCCATGATACTCAGTCTTTCATCCCTGCCTGGTGCTCTTTCCCTGGTTTCTGCTCCTCAGCTTGTAAGTGTCTGAGTTCTCTGCCCTTGGCAGACTTTGGACAGATGGTCTTCACATCATCTCCTCAATTCCCAGGGTCAGTTAGATAGCTCCTAAATTGTTGTTATGTAACGGAATGTGTTTTCTAAGTCCAGGGACTGCATGTCATCTTTTGTAGGGTAGTTGTATGTTCCTTTTTCATACCTTGGACTCTGTCTAAATCTGAAGTGGTGGTAGTTGTCTCCATTTTCAACCTAAATCCACCAATCCCTGAGGTGTGAAACTGATGGATTTGATTCTTAATCCCCTCTTCAGCCCTGCCATTCTGTGAGGTGCCAGGTGCCAGATAGCTGTCTCCATTATTCAGTAGTTTTTTGTTTGTTTGTTTTTTTTTTTGAGACAGAGCCTCAGGTTGTCACCCTGGATAGAGTGCTGTGGCATCACAGCTCACAGCAACCTCCAATTCCTGGGCTCAAGCGAGTCTCCTGCCTCTGCCTCCCAAGTAGCTGGGACTACAGGCGCCCGCCACAACACCCGGCCATTTTTTGGTTGCAGGGGTCATTGTTGTTTGGCGGGCCCAGGCTGGATTCGAACCCGCCAGCTCAGGTGTACATGGCTGGCGCCTTAGCCCGCTGAGCCACAGGCGCCGAGCCCATAGGCTGTTTTCAATAACCAAATTGTTGATTGTACTGCTAGTATGAGATAAACCAAGTAAGAGTAATGAAAATGATATCTTTGAAGCCGAAATCTTTGACATAGCATATAGATGAAAGTCTATCAGATTACATAAATATCTTGTATTTCTGAATCTCAACTGGAGATCTCAATATGAGTTAATAATTATTTTTTCATTAGAAAAAAATTTCTCCCACATGATCCATTGAAAAGGCCTAGAGGGAGTGTATTTTTAGGGCAACTTGAATCTCTGCTTCTGGGATGCAATCCTCAGGCTTGGCCCAAATAAATTCTCTCCTTCTTGCTTTTAAGTTGACATTTTCCTTCCTTATTTTTTTTTTTAAAGGCCTTCTCTGAGGTAAGGGGATCGCGTGAGCCCAAGAGACTGAGGTTGCTGTGAGCTATAATGCACTCTACCTAGGGCAACAGAGTGAGAGTCTATCTCAAAAATAAATAAATAAAATAAATAACAATTTTAAGGGCCTTGTATTAAACTTTTAGTCTCTTCTAAGATGCTGCTAGTACTCTTCATATGCTTGTGTGATATTTACTCTGAATACTTTTCTGGTCTTTCTGTTTTCCCTATTTTCATTACCTTGCACTCGTTTTTTCATATTTTGCAAACTATTTTTTTTTTCCATTCTGCAACAAACTAACTCATTTAGGTAACACACTGGGTTTTGTTTGAGCCCTCAGTATTTTTTATTCATAGAAAATGCATTTCTTAGATTTCCAATTAAGTGCAGCGAAGAATCCCTGCCCAGAAGTCAGACCTGCTTAGTCACTAATTAGGTTATGATACTGTGGATGAGACATTTATTGTGGCTTGCAACATTACAGAATGGAATAAAAAAATTCATTCTGGGCTCAGAGCTCATAGCTCAGTGGTTAAAGAGCCAACCACATGCATTGAGGCTGGTGGGTTCGAGCCTGGCCCAGGCCTGCTAAACGACGACAACTGCAACAAGAAAATGGCCAGGCACCTGTAGTCCCAACTACTAGGGAGGCTGAGGCAAGAGAATTGCTTGAGCCCTGGAGTTTGAGGTTGCTGTGAGCTGTGACGCATACTGAGGGTGACATAGTGAGACTATCTCAAAAAAAAAAAAATTCATTCTGCTTCTTAATAGTTCTAAAATTTTAAAGGAATTTATAATTATTCCATATTATTTATATAGATTATGTATTTTATAAATTCTAGAATTAAAAGGATTTCCAGGCTTCCATTGGGATATTCAATTTTAAGTTTTATTTTTATAACAATTAGTTTTTTGCTTTGTTTTTACAGATAAGGTCTCATTCTGTCACCCAGGTTAGAATGCAGTAAGGCAATCATAGCTCACTGTAACCTCAAATTCCTGGGCTCAAGCTATCCCCCTTCCTTAGCTGCCTAAGAGCTGGTAGTTAGTACTAAGCGCACATCACCTTACTTAGCTAATTTGTTTTTAGTTTTTGTAAACACAAGATCTTGCTATGTTGCCCAGGCCAATCTCAAACTCCTGACCTCAAGTGATCTTCCCATCTGGGCCTCCCAGGATGTTGGGCCACCATGGGAGGCCCATTACAGGTGTGAGCCACCATGCTCAACCCAGTAATTACTTTTTAAAATTAAAAAATTTTCTTTATCCTAGCATTCTGGGAGGCTAAGACGGGTGGATTGACTGAGCTCACCAGTTTGAGACCAGACAGAGCCAGAGCAAGACCTCATCTCTAAAAATAGCCAGGCATTGTGGCAGGCGCCTGTAATCCCAGCTACTAGGGAGGCTAAGGAAAAAGTATCACTTGAGCCCAAGAGTTTAAGGTTGCTGTGAACTGTGATGCTACAGCACTCTACCAAGGGCAAAAGGTGAGACTCTGTCTCAAAAAAATTAACAAACAAACAAATAAATAATTTCTTTAATATACACTCACATATTTTAAATAAATGCAAAAGGTAATCATATTCTATGTGGATTTCATATATGTATACTTTTTCCCCTTCTCTCACTCTCTTCCCCTTTCTATGTTTGCTATCTGTTAACTGAAGACAATGAAAAGGTTAATTAAAAAAAAAGAAAGAAAGCAAAGAGAAAAAGGCCTAGAAACAACCTACTAGTAGCAAGAAGTATTCTTTGTAGATACAAACCATTTCCCATTAGAAAAAACAAATTCCATAGAAAAATGGATCATCTTGAATCTGGGCACAATGTACAAGCTAAGTCTGAAACATCTTACATCAGGAAGCAGGGAAGCAATCAAGGGCTATTAGGCTCATATCAAAGGACTCTAGAACTTCCACCTAATTATTATTATTATTATTTTGCAGTTTGGCCAGGGCCAGGCTTGAAACTGCCACCCCCGGTATATAGGGCAGGTGCCCTATTCCTTGAGCCACAAGCTCAGCCTCCTAATTAAGTATTTTTACCAAAAAATAATTATCTTTACATATAAATACAGGAGGCAGAACATACTGACCCGCAACAAACATGCAATCAACAACACCCACTTGGTGGGGAACTCCACAGACAAACAATTCAGTCTCTTTTACAAACAAGAAACTTCACAGAAACTGTAAAACTTAAGAAAAAGATACTTGGGACCATCACTTGAGGCCAGGGGTTTGAGATCAGCCTAAACAAGAGCAAGAGCCCACATCTACAAAAATCAGAAAAGTTAGAAGGACATGATGGCCCACGCCTGTAGGCCTGGTTACTTGGAAGCTTGAGGTAAGATCTCGAGCCCAGTAATCTGAGATTGCAGTGCACTATGACGACGTCACTGCACTCCAGCCCAGGAGACAGAAGGAGACCCTGTCTAAAATAAGTAAAAATTTTAAAATAAAATTAAAATTTAAAAAACGGATTAGAGAAAAGAAAAAGATTGATGTAAGAGGGAACTCATAAATTAAAAGAGACTTAAGAGACAAATCAATTACAATTTGGATCTTGATTTAAGCTAACAAACTTTAAAAAATTAATTTAAGACAACAGGAAATCCAATGATATTAGGACTTAAGCTACTTTAAGTGTTATGACATTAGGATTTTCTAAAACCTTAAATATTAGAGATACATACATAAATATGATCAATCAAATCATATATCTGGTGGATTTCTTCCCAGCCCGGTTGGAAATCTTACCCCACCTGCACCCAGGTCGAATAAAACCATTTTAATTGCGCAAAAAAAAAAAAAAAAAAAAAAAAAAAAATCATATATCTGAAGTTTGCTTCTAAATAGTTAAGGATTGAAAAGGAAGCACAAAAGCGAGGTATAAATGAAATAAAATGGGCTGTAACTACTGAACACTGTTGAAGTTGCATATGTTTGAAATGTATTATCAGAATTTCTTTTTTTTTTAATAGAGACAAAGTCTCACTGTTTCCTTGGTAGAGTGCTGTAGCATCACAGCTCACAGCAACCTTAAATTCTTGGGCTCAAGTGATTCTCTTGCCTCAGCCTCCCAAGTACCTGGGACTACAGACACCTGCTGGGGCTATTTTTTTGTTGCAGTTTGGCCGGGGCCTGGTTTGAACCCGCCACCCTGGAAATATGGGTCGGCCCCCCACCCACTGAGCCACAGGCGCCACCCTATAATCAGAATTTTTACAATGCATTCAAGTTTGCTAAATGTGTTATAAGTCTGCTGCTCACATGTTGACATTTTAGACAGTTTATATAAAAGAGTATTAGCAAAATGCTGACCTATGAGCAGAATCTGTAGTTTACTGGCTCTATCCTATATCCAACTATTTCCATAATTAAAGGTATTTGGAAGTTTAAGTGAATAAAATTTGGCTAAAGTTCATCTTATGCTATAGTTGATCTATATGCTTATGATTTTAAAGAAAAGCAAGAAGAAAAGTAGTACCATAAAATTAATGGGTTCACAGCATGGACTGTCTCTGGAACCAAACCACACAAATTAGAATCTCAGTTTTGCCACTTACTTGCCAAATGACCTAGAGCAAGTTACTTGACCTTTCTTCATGTTAAAAATCAGGTGATAATGTTATTGACTTTACAAGCCTGACTTGAAGATAAGTTCAGGTACACAATTCCTTTTCCAGAGTTCTTGGGAACATTGTATGTGTTCCTGAATTTTTAAAAATAGAATAGGTATGCATACCATTTATTACCTAATACCCCCATTAAGCCATGGGTTAGCAGCCCATACTCTTACATGATATTTCTGCAGCAAAATGTAGTAGTATCCATACTAAGTGAGATAAATAAAGACCATAAGTAGCCCTGCATCAGCACCAGTCAAGCTTTACCACCAAAGTAGACCTGATGGTCTTTTAGAGTTTTCTATATTTTAGGACCATCGATATAGGATTATGATCCTATATAAGTAAATTCCTTATGTGGTTCTAAGGTCAAAATAAGACTGTTTCATACTATTGACATGACCACAGATTTCTGAATATGTATTTTTAAAAATTAAGATTGTGATTTTGAAAGAGAAAAATGGGTATGCCATTGCATAAAAATAAAATAAACAGGCTCAGTGCCTCATGGGCTAAGGCGCCAGCCACATACACCAGAGCTGGCGGGTTCGAATCCAGCCCAGGCCCACCAAACAACAATGATGGCTGCAACCAAAAAATGGCCGGGCGTTGTGGCGGGTGCCTGTAGTTCTAGCTACTTGGGAGGCAGAGGCAAGAGACTTGCTTGAACCCAGGAATTGGAGGTTGCTGTAAGCTGTAATGCCACAGCACTCTATCCAGGGTGACAGCTTGAGGCTCTGTCTCAAAAAAAATAACTGAACTAAAACTAAACTAAAACTTAAACTTAAACTTAAACTTAAAATAAAATAAAATAAAATAAAATAAACACCTGTACCCTGCTCTGCCCATTACTACCTGAGCATTTAATAATATAATATTAAACAAACAGAAAAAACATGGCTTTACACTTTGCTCAATACTATTTGAGATTCTAAATATTAAACTTACTGTAATTGGGAATGAGGCAGTGAGAATTCTGGATAGCTCTAAGAGTACATTGTCTTCGTTACATTTGTGGATTACAGAAGCATTTTTGTTTTTGTTTTGTTTTGAAAAGGTATTTTGGTATTAAGAAAGGCATTTAATTTCCATTCTATCTTATAAAAAGACCTTAATTTTCTAAAAGGTAAAATGCTTTGGTATAAAGACAATAGTTTAACAGTACTTTTAAGGATCAAAATTACAAAGCTCAATAATACAAGCAATATGAACTCAGAAACAGAGCATAACTTATTTATCTGTTATTATTCTTTGAATACAGAAACGTTAAGACTTTTAGAAGCATGTCTCAATCTTTAAATATCGTCAAAAATGATCCTTACAGGAATTATCAGTTACAATAAGTAAAATCTTAGATTGTTTTCAAAAAATCTATCTTCATTAGAAAAACTATAATTAGCATTAATATTCTTAATAATGCATAGAAAATTTGGGGTTATCCACATTTTCTTAAAATATGAATTCCGAAGTAATGTAGTTATATTATCTTCATGAAACAATAATTATTCATTGCTATCAACCAATCTAAATTGTATTAAAAGGAATACGTTATTACTATTTTAAAATCTTTATTAAATCAGATCCATGCTTATTAACATTATTTCATTTGTAATTAAAATATTATAATATCAATATTAAATCATACCTTTAGCCCTTCACAAAATATGTGATTAAAGCTTTTATAATTTAAAACTGACCTAGAAGAGGAAAAATTAGATTTTTTAATGAAAGTGAAAAATTATGATAAACTAGAACATAGATGTACATATACTTAACAGCAGCTTAAAAAAAAGACAAAGCATCTATATTTTCTCTTTTTTGTGGCTATTTTCTAAATACTATAAATCACGAATTTTAATAATCATTTGAATAAAACCTCCAATTAATAAATCAAATGCCAATTGAGAAATGAAAAAATTTCTTGAACATCCTTTTCATTTACTTAACTGCAAAAACTCATGTTTCCCTAGGTCAGAAATTAACCACATTTATATTATTATAAATCAAAATATAGATATATTTGGTACATTCCACATGCTAAAAAACTGTACAACTGAAAGTTCTCAAAAATGAGGTAAAGGACAATTAAAAAATGGTAGTTTCAACTTAGCCTCCCAAGAGTTGGAAGGATGCCTATACTCTGTGCTAGTTGTCTATGCTATAATCAATAAACAACATTTACACTTCTTTTTTTTGCAGTTTTTGGCCAGGCCTGGGTTTGAACCTGCCACCTCCAGCATGTGGGGCCGGGGCCCTACTCTTTTGAGCCACAGGCGCCACCCCGACACTTCTTTTTACTTGTTTTATGTTCTGGAAATTATTATTTTTCCTATTTTTGTTTTCTTCCAAGAATTGAAATATCTAATTGCAAATTATGTTCTTATCCATTTAAATATAAATATTATTTTACTAGAACACAGAAAGAAAAATTTCAATGACAAACATCAAAATACAACAACAAATATTTAATGAGTATTGTGCCACTTAACGATTTTTCAAGAATCAGATTCAGTACACCTTCTGAACTTACGAATGTATTCATTAGTGTTACTGTTCTTCTAGAATTTGTCTAGCAAGTATTCCAGTCTCTACCAGAAGACACTCCCACCCCCCAAATAAATAAATAAATAAATAAATGAATTCAGAGATCTGAATATATAGTAATCAAAATAAGATCAGTGTGAATATCAGCTATTAATATGTGGAAAAAGAGTAATACATGTTAATATACAGCCAGAAACTTAAACAGCTATTTGTCACTTTTAAATAAATTGAAAATACTTTAAAATTTTAAGTGAATTGATTTTATTAATGTTAGTAAGGATTAAGAAAAGAGAATGCTTACTACTACGAAATTAAAAGAGTTTTAATCTTTTCTCTCAAATTGAAGGGCATCTTTTACGAATGGGCATTTAAAAACAACTATTTCTTAATTCCTAAGCTCCTAGTTTCAAACATTTGACAGAAGTTTGCAACGGAAGGCTCCTGTGCATAACCCCCTTATGGGTGGTTTTCCTTCCCGTAGTTTCCATTACTGGTGGTAAACTGAAGTCTGGATATAGGTGAGCACAATACAATGTTTTAAGCAAGAGAGACCACTTAAATTTTTATTTCAGTATATTGTTATAATTCTTCTACTTTATTATTAGTTAGTTATTAACCTCTTACTGTGCTTAATTTATAAATTCAACTTTACCACAGGTATGCACGTATAGGAAAAAGCATAGTATACATAGGTTTTGATACTCTCCATGGTTTCAGGCATCCCAGGGGTTTTGGAACATACGCCCTACGGATCACAGGGAACTACTGTGTTTTCTAATTCGGTACATTTCTTATTGCTTATCAGTCTCGTCATTGTGTATCTGAATATTTTAAAATATATCAAGCTGACAAAAAGCTATCAGACTGTTTTTCACTACTACAATATAGGAAATTAACTTTATGAATATGGCTCACACTGGAAGAATTATTTATTAATGCTGCAAATCAGAAATCCAATGACAGAAATACTGTCTGGAAAAGAACAGAAATGAGGTTTGAAATGCCCTGAAAAGCATTCCAAATTGTTTAAGATGGCTTACTTATAGCTATACCATCAAGTATGAGTGTTTAAAATTTAACTAAGGATTAAATGGGAGTTTTTATTTGCACATAAAGGTAGTTAAATGACTTTCAGTATTAAAATGTATCAAAATATTTCCAAGTCTAAAATGTAGCCTGGTTAACACTGTAATAAAATAACATGTGGAAGAAGGCATAGCTACTTTTTAAAGCTATTCCAAGCTATTTTTGTGTTTAAGGTTTCAAGAAAAAAATAAAAGGATTAAGTCACACACAGTTATAAATGCTAAGTTCAAATTAACTTCTATAATTTTTCTCTTTTGTTATGAATATTTTATAATATCAAACATTCACTTTTAATCCACCAAAAATGTGGGTGTACAAAATTTGAAAAGAATTTTATTACTTTAGATTCATTCTATAGGATAAGTATAACAATACCTCTTCAAAATCACTTAATTGTTACTGATGCTGTCATAAAATCATTCTAAGTAAATTTTTGCCACGATTCAATTATACTAGGTAACTTTACATACAGCTTTCTCTGGGCAGGTACCAAAACGTACCTAAGTTTATACAGACTTAATTGTGAAACTTGGGTGAAATAAACTTTCAGACCAAAAAATTTTTCATGTACTCTTTTAAATTTCAGACAGTTGAGATTTCCACTTTTATCTACTTTTTTTTTTGAGACAGAGTCTCACTATGAGGGTTGGTAGAGTGCCATGGCCCATAGCGTCACAGCTCACAGCAATCTCAAACTCTTGGGCTTAACTGATTCTTTTGCCTAGCCTACCAAGCAGCTGGGACTACAGGCACCCGCCACAACACCCAGCTATGTTTTGGTTGTAGTTGTCAATGTTGTTTGGCATGCCCGGGCTGGGTTCAAACCCACCAGCTCTGGTGTGTGTGGCTGGAACCCTAGCCGCTGAGTTACAGGCACCGAGCCTAGAGACTTCTACTTTTAAAGGGAAAAAACTAGTTTAAGGTTGGGCATGGTGGCACATACCAGTAATCTCAGCTATTGGGGAGGTTTATTGGGGAGGATCGCTTGAACCCAGGAGTCTGAGACCAACCTGAGAAACAATGTCAAGACCTCATCTAAAAAACAAAAAAATTTAAAATTTAATAATCACAGTTTTAATAACTTTTTTAAACACTTGATATACATTTTCATGAGTAGTAATTAAGACATGTTGAAAATTTAAATGTGAAAGATTTCAAAGTTTCAATGTTAATATTACTCTTTTAAGTGTTCTCAATATATACAAACACATATAAATTAGGTACAATTATATATCTATAATACATATATGAACACCACTCTCCTTCCTTAGCCACATTGATATTAGGATAAAGTAATAAATCTCTGTGCTATTCAAGGCAAAAAAAAAAAAAAAAAATAATAGTTTGAAAATAAATCTTTAAAGAACAGTTTGAAAAATAAAGTTCAGATATTACACAAAATAATTTAACTGTAAATATTATTACCTATTGTAAAACAATCTTAAAAAAATTTTTATACTGTACAGTAAATCTCATTTTCTAATTCTATAAAAGAATTTATTGGAAGTCTGCTCTTAGATAGTAAGTGTTTATATTCAGTTTGATGGTAGTTCAATTTTCACAAGTTAACTAAGCCTTTGTCTTAAAAGCTCATCTATTTGGGTCTTATACATATTTTTTACATCTTCAAGATCTAATCGAAGTTCTTCTGCCTCTTCTGCTTTTTCTCCATACATCTGCAGAATAGTGTTGTATCTTTGATCCAAATCCTGCAAAATTTGTGTTCATAATTTTTAAAATAAATATATAGAACATCTTTAATATATTATCATACATGAATCAACACTAAATGTATCACAATTTGAAGTACATACTCATATCTTTTAAAAATTAAATATACTCTATTGGAATAATTAGCAAAAAATGGAATTTTTTTTAAAGCAAGCTCAATCGGGCTGTCAATCTTACCAAATGGCTCTAATAAATCTATAATTCTCCTCATATACGTATATGGCTTAATCTGTCCTCTCCCATTAATCACCTGATGAAATTTTAGCCTATTTAGTTCATTGCAGTTTAAGTACTAAGCCCATAGGGAAAGTCAAAATAAAATATATTCTCATTTATGGCTTAATAGTGTCTCCTAATATCCAAATATGATAATTTTGACGATACACATAACACTAATTGACAAAATACTAACGTCACACAAAGTTAAATGTTATAAATGAGCCTTGGGCAAATTAATTCTCTTACTATACTGGGTCTAAACATGATTGTGAAAAATACTTTGAATATGTAATGACAAATGTAATACAAAAGATTCATTTAAAGTTCTATGCTCGAATATCAATAGTTTTGAATTTTCCAAAAAAATCACTAAAGCATATATACATGCATTTTATATAAACTGAAAATATGACATTTAATGTTACTGGATTAAAATACCTTAGACTCATCTTTAAGTAAAGAATACTTACTCTTAGCTGAGTTCGGAGTTTAGGTATCTCCTTTACTTTCTCTTCAAGTTCATCATTTTGATTTGTTAATTTAACTAACTCTTCAGCCATTATTGATCGAGTTTTTTCTAGATTGCCAATTTCTAACTGAGAAACATCACCACAAAACAGCTTCAATCAAAACATGTCTTGTTTAATATTCCCACTAATACAAAAATAATATGTTATTTTTGAAGAAATAGACATGTTAAAACGCAACCTGAGCTAGCTCTCTTAAGTAGCAGAAAAAGATCCCCAACTTTCCTCAAAGGTATATCATTTATAGAAAGTAAAGAATTAAAGAAAATCCAATCATTTCTTTGAAAAAACTGTAACTATATATTTTCTCTAATATTTCAGTTATTCTAAATTGTTATAAGAATCCAGAGAAATAAACACTTTAATGTTTTTTGTAGCCCCATCTGTATAGGTCATTGATAGCTTTTATTACTACCACAGAAATTAATTAGAGCCCTCAAGTACACCATATTGGGTTATACAAACATACCTGGGATTAAGAATATTCCAATCTAATTTTTGCTAATTCAAGATCTTAAATAGAGTAATATTTTCATGCAACTAAAATAATAATGGGGAAAGAAGAAGTTTTACATACTTTCTGAGTGTATCAAGTGTTTTTTTTTTGAGACAGAGTTTCACTATTTTGCCTGGTAGGGTGGTGCCATGGCGTCACAGCTCACAGCAACCTCAAACTCTTGGGCTTAAGCAATTCTCTTGTCTCAGCCTCCCAAGTAGCTGGGACTACAGGCGCCCTCCCAGATTTTTTTTTTTTTTTTCTTGGAGAGCCTCAAGCTGTCACCCTGGATAGAGTGCTGTGGCATCACAGCTCACAGCAACCTCCAATTCCTGGGCTCAAGTGAGTCTCCTGCCTCCGCCTCCCAAGTAGCTTGGATTACAGGTACTCACCACAACACCGGGCCATTTTTTTTTTTTTTGGTTGCAGCCATCATTATTGTTTGGCGGGCCCGAGCTGGATTCAAACCCGCCAGCTCAGGTGTAGGTGGTTGGTGCCTTAGCCCATGGAGCCACAGGCGCCGAGCCCCAGCTATTTTTTGGTTGCAGTGGTCATTGTTGTTTGGCAGACCCGGACTGGGTTCGAACCCGCCAGCTCTGGTGTATGTGGCTGGCGCCCTAGCCACTAAGCTACAGGCACCAAGCCTGAGTGTATCAAAATTTTAACACTGAAAACAGGTATAGGTTGAGTATCCCTCATCCAAAATGTTTAGGACCTGAGTATTCTGGTCAATTTTTTTCAGATTTTAGAATATATGTATTATTTATATTTGCTGGTTAAGCATCTCATATCTGGAAATCTGAAATGCTCACTTGAGCATTTCCTTTTGGCATCATTTTGGTGCTTAAAGTTTCAGATTTTGGAGCATTTCAGATTTCAAATATTCAGATTTGAGATGTTCAACCTATAAAACATTTTTAACATTTCTTACTGCATAAAGCTTTTATTTTATTTTATTTTTTGAGACAGAGTTTCACTTTGTTGCTCTCGGTAGAGTACTGTGGCATCACAGCTCACAGCAACTGCGAACTCTTGGGCTCCAGTGATTCTCTTGTCTCAGCCTTCTGAGTAGCTGGGACTATAGGCACCGACCACAACACCCAGCTATGTTTAGAGATGAGGGAGGTCTCGCTGAGGCTGGTCTTGAACCTGTGAGCTCAGGCAATCCACCCACCTAGGCCTCCCAGAGTGCTAGAATTACAACCCTGAGTCACCACACCCCGCTGCATAAAGTTTTTAAAAAGCAAAAAACAATAAAATGGGAGGATTCTTCCTCAATGACTCATGTTTTTTTCCTTTTATGTGCAAAGTGTTAGTAGCTCTAATGCCCCCCACCCCTTAAATCACTTTGCTAGAGGAGTTAGAGCAATTTATCTAAATCTAGTAAAAATAAAATGGGCATGCTCAGCTGACACTTTCCCTTTGTCTTTTGGGAAAGAGCTGCCTGAATACAGCTGGCATTCTGCTCCTAGATGCTTATAAGTTTTAACTGGGCAAGCTGCAACATGTGGAAAGGCCTATTCTGGCCTAGAATTTCCAGTGATAGAGTAGCAATCTAACTCTAGCAATCCATTAGCAAGTTCATTTGGCTCTTATCCTTGGCTAATTTCTCTATCTAACCTTTATAATTAATATATGTATATGACAAATTTGGGGCTTCATACACCACTAATTTTATTTTATTTCTCAATTTGCTCAAAATCAAGGTAGAAATGATGGGTGCTATTTACTAGATCCCAAATTTTCATCGACTTCTATAGCACATTTAGTTTTTTTTCCATGGACAGGGTCTCACTTTGTCACCCAGGCTGGAGTGCAGTGGCACAATCATAGCCCACTGCAGTCTCAAATTCCTGGGCTTTAGTGATCCTCCTGCATCTTCAAAGTAGCAAGGACTATAAGTGTGCACTACCACACCTACCTAACTCTGAAATTTTTGTAGAGACAGGGTCTTGCTATGTTGCCCAGGCTGGTCTCAAAGTCCTGGACTCAAGCAATCTTCCCACCTCAGCCTCTCAAAGTACTTGGATTACAGGTGTGAGCCATTGTGACTCGCCAGCACATCTGATTTTTCCAATACCTGTAAATGAGTAACTTCTCCTTCCCTTAGCTTTAGCTGAGACTGTAGATTTTCAATAATGCTTGATCCTGCTCCCATCCTTACAGCATCATAAAGATTGCTTCCATTTGCTGATGCAGACATTGGTCCAAATGAGTGATCATGAGACTCATCCTATGTTCATTTGCAAAAGCATAAACAATTATGCAGTTATCACAGACTGTGTTCCATTATCAGGTTCAAACAAAATAGTTCTGCCAATTCTTGTCTTAATATGTCTATGACTTTCTCAAAACAAGAAAATCATCTATGTTTCTTCATTGCAATTGGCATTTCACCAAATATTCCAATGAACTGCCTATGGAATGGCCAAGTCATGGTGATAACCAGTCTGCCATTTGCCTATTCCCTTTATCATTATTAAATTTAAGCATTGTTAAATTTAAGCATTAAGGACATGTAAAAACTAACACATCACCTGAGACAGAAAAGATGTCTGTAGTCCTGCCATATCAACTCCACTTATTGAACTTGAGCGTGACATGGTGGGAGTGCTAGAAACAGAAAATGGCTTGCGTTCCTTGGAGAGTAAAAACAAAAAAAATTCTATTCAGATTTAAGAGCAAAGAGAGACAGCAAGAAAATTTTCCATAATTAAAACAAACATTCTAATTTTCCCATAAAATGTTATAGATACGAAGTCTTATAAAAAGTACAATATTTAGTAATAAAAAGAACAGAGAGACTTGGCCAAATCATCACAGACCCATTTATATTACAACAACATAATTTGTTGTTCATTTTTTAAATTATTTATTTATTTATTTATTGAGACAGGGTCTTATTTTGTCACAATCGGTAGAGTGCTATAGTGTCACAGCTCACAGCAACCTCAAACTCTTGGCCTCAAGCAATTCTTTTGCCTCAGCCTCCTGAGTAGCTGGGACTACAGGCACCGGCCACAACGCCAGCTATTTTTGTTGTTTAGCAGGCCCAGGCCAGGTTTGAACCCACCAGCCCCACAGCATGTGGCCGGCACCCTAACCACTGAGGTACAGTGCCCATTCTCTTGTTCTTTTTTAATGGAACAAGAATGTTTCTGTTGATACAAGTATATAAACTAAATTAACTGCTCATCTTACATAATATATCATTCATTCAATCTACTTCTTTAACATAAAATTACCAAGTTTAACAAACTATAGTTTCTGGCTTACCCATTTTATTTTTAGTGTATTTAAAAGAAATTATAAATAAACTCAGAAGTAACTTAAATTTACATGTAGGTAGTTTTGACGTATTATGCTAACTCTAAGTATGCTATGATTCTTTAAATATAGGAAACTCACTTTAGAAAAATTACCTTCATTAACCAGAAAGAAAATGAACAAGCCAGCTTTGCACCTAAGGTGCCCTCAAGCCAAATGAGGTAGACTGATTTCGGTGAGAGACCACAAAATCCATTTAGAAAGGAACAAGACCACCTTTCCCCATTAACAAAAATTGATTCTCACTGGATAAAAGATTTAAACTTCAGACACGAAACTATAAAAATACGAGAAGAGAGTGAAGGGAAAAACACTTGAAGAAATCCACCTGGAAGAATATTTTATGAGGAGGACCCCCTGGGCAACTGAAGCAACACCAAAAATACAATACTGGGATCTGATCAAACTAAAAAGCTTTTACATAGCCAAGAGCACAGTAAGCAAAGCAAACAGACAACCTGCAGGATGGGAGAAGATTTTTGCAGGTTATGCTTCCAACAAAGGTCTGATAACTAGAATCTACAGAGAACTCAAATTAATCAATAAGAAAAGAATAAATAACCCATTTCTATGTGGGCAAGAGACTTGTACAGAAACTTCTCTGATGCAGACAGGCGCATGACCTACAAACACATGAAAAAAAGCTCATCATCCTTAATCATCAGAGAAACGCAAATCAAAAGCACTTCAAAACCACTTTGTGATATCATCTAACTCTAGTAAGATTAGCCCACATCACAAAATCCCAAAACTACAGATGTTGGCGAGGATGTGGAGAGAAAGGAACACGTCTACACTGCTGGTGGGAATGCAAGCTAATACAACCTTTTTGGAAAGAAGTTTAGAGAACACTCTCAGGGAACTAAAAATAGACCTACCATTCGATCCTGCAATTCCTCTACTAGGTATATACCCAGATGATCAAAAATATTTCACAACAAAGACATCTGCATCACAATGTTTATTACAGCCCAATTCATAACAGCCAAGACATGGAAACAGCCCAAGTGCCCATCGACCCATGAATGGATTAACAAATTGTGGTATATGTACATCATGGAATACTATGCAGCCATAAAAAAGATGGAGACTTCACATCTTTTATGTTTACCTGGATGGAGCTGGAACATATTCTTCTTACTAAAGTATCTCAACAATGGAAAAAAAAGTATCCAATGTACTCAGTACTACTATTAAATCAATATATAACCACCTACACACTCATACGAATGGCAAAACATAACTACAGTCTAGAAAGTAGAGGCAAAGAGGAGAGAGGGGGAGGAGAGGGAGGATATAGGAAGAAGGAGGGTATTTGGGGGGAATCTCACCTAATGTGCATGATGCAATGGTACATTTCAAAACTATTTACAAAATGAGTACAATTGTGATGGATGTGTTACTTAGTTCAATGTAAGCATTTCATATTGTATATCGAAGCAGTACCCTGAACCCCATAAATGCATCAATGTACAAAGTTATGATTTAATAGAAAATAATTTTAAAAAATAAAAAAAAAAGAGATAATGATTATACAAAATTCAAAAAAAAAAAAAAAATAGAAAGGGACAAGAGGTTCTATAATTCAAGTCTTAGAAATCAAAGATCTCTTCAGATATACTCCAACTGCTTTGGGTCCACTCTGAATAGAACACTGATTATACCATAGGAATTTATCACTTTATTGATTTTAGGCATAAAAAAGTAGTACTTATAAAGCACAGCTAAAATTAGAAATCAATGATTAATCACAACATCTACTAAATGTTTACACCAAAACATCAACAAAATTCAATACCTTTTCTTTTATTGCTTCTTGAGTGAAAATGGCTTTCTTTCTTTCTTGTTCAACTTTCATTTTTTCCATTTCTAACTGACTATTCAACAGTATCTAATGGAGAGAGAAACAGACAATTTCTGTGATACTAATCCATACTATCATACTAAATCAATCTCGATGTTAGGAAAGTAAGTATAAACTCCTATTTGTTTTACTTATAAAGAACAAGTTCCACAAGCAGTGGCATAACTCATTTCATATCATCATCTCATTGGTTTCCCATCACCCTCAACTGTTCTCTAACGTAGGCCTCTAGGTTAGCGAACACGAAGGGAAAATACCTTTTCTTTCCTTGTCTCTTCAAGTGTTCTTACATATTCATCTTTTAGGTTTTCTAATTCAACCTGGCACCTATTAAACCAGAGGGAATTAAACAAAACAAAAAAAGATAATAGTACAAACTATTAAAAATGTGTTACTTTATTAACTTGTTACATTTTAATTACCACTGATTTTCCAACCCTGTTTTTCAGTTCATCTGGGTTCCACTCAGAAGCCGCTTTCGTGCATTTTAGTCATTGGTGCTCTGGGTTAAGATTCATTTAAAAGGAGGCTTCATAAAAATAATTTTGAGTATAACCATTCCATAATATGCTCAGATTCTCCTAAAGCTTATTAGGGAGTTTCATAAAAATGTTTTTAAAAGTTCATGTTTTACTTTATAAATAATTTTTACTTGACTACTTTTAAAAGTAAAATTTCCAGAGAATAACTCAGAGGATAAAAACACACTAATCATAACCTTAATCTAACTTCAGGTAGATCAATTTTACAACTTTTGGTTTCCAGGAACCCAGACATTAATTTCTAAAACCCTTATAATATAATTCCAATGAGTAGTCTCTGAACTATTTTGTGGTGCTGCAGGCCCCTTTAAAAATTCAATTAAAATTATGAATTCTTTCCCTGGAAAAATGAAAATACACACAAACACATCACACCATTTCAAGAGCCCATATGAGGTCCAATGAATTCCAGGCCCATTTTGTTATAAATTTTTTTTTTTTTTTTTTTGCAGTTTTTGGACGGGGCTGGGTTTGAACCCACCACCTTCGAAATATGGAGCTGGCTCTACTCCTTGAGGCACAGGCACTGCCCTTGTTATAAGATCTTATTACTAATGACTCTGACTTTACAAACGAAAAGTGTTTACTTTTGGTTCTCAGTGCTATGAAGCTAAAAGCCAAAAACACGTTTAAAAAGCGATTTACAGGATATTCAATGTACCAAGAATATCACTCAAAAAACCTGCTCACCTATTATTTTCATCCTCCAGTTTTCTTAGCCTATTTTTCTCTGATTCTAGCTGGGCCTGAAATCTCCTGTTTTCCTGTCTTAAGAGAGAATTCTGTGATTCCACGGAAGACATTTGAATTTTGTTGGCAAGGAGTTCTTCTGTAGCTGCACGCTCTCTTTCAACTGCCGCTGCCAATAAGGTCTGGGATTCACCTGATTGTAGAACAGGAAAGAAAAATCACATTACCCAGAGACCAAGACACCAAGTCCATTCTGACTTTAAACTTTTAAGGACAGAAGTAGCCACACTTAAAACTGGTAACTAGTTATTGCCCAAGGCAAGAATGCCTACTGAGACAAATGAATTGATCTTATTTTATACCTGCTTTATCATTCTTTCCCCGAAGTATCTTTTATTTTGTTATTTATTTTGTTTTATTTTTTAGCAATCCATGTAACCAGAAACAAAGTAGTTTAACTTGAAAGCGGGGTCATATATTAAAGAGGCAGTGGAACAACAAATGGTCCTGGAGGAACTGAATATCCACAGGCAAAAGAAAAAAAAACCCTCAACCTAAAAGTCACATCATATGTGAAAATTAACTACAAATAGACCATAGACTTAAATGTAAAATATGAAACTATAAAACTTTTATTAAAAAAAATAGGTGAAAATCTTCAGAACCTAGGGGCTAGGCACAGAGTACTTAGGTTTGATACCAAAAGCACGAGCCATAGAAAGAAAAACTAAAAAACTCCTTCAAAAATTTTTAAACTTGTGTTCTATGTAAAAGGGATGAAAAGGAAAGCTACAGACTGGGAGAAAATAATTGCAAAGCACATTTCTAGGACTAGTGTCCTAGAATACATAAAGAATACATAAAGAATTCTCAACATGGAAAACACAAAACAGTGCAGATAGAAAATGGGCCAAAGACATAAACACACATTTCACCATAGAGAACATACAAATGAAAAATAAGGACATGAAATGGTGTTCAAAATCATTAGTTACTAGGCAAAGGCAAATTAAAATCATAATGAATTATGACAACACATCTGTCTGAAAACTTAAAGAAAAAAGGGACAACATCAAATGTTGGCAAGGATGTGATTACTCTCATACACATAGCCACTTTGGAAATAGTTTGATCTTTCTTAAAAAAACTAAACGTGGCAGCTCAGTGGGTAGGGTGCCAACCATATACACCCAGGCTGGCAGGTTCGAACCCGGTCTGGGCCTGCTGAACAACAATGACAACTACAACAACAAAACAAATAGCTGGGCACTGTGGCGGGAGCCTGTGGTCCCAGCTACCTGGAAGGCTGAGGCAAGAGAATTGCTTTAGCCCACAAGTTTGAGTTTGCTGTGAGCTGTGACGCCACTGTATTCTATCCAGGGCGACAGCCTGAGACTCTGTCTCAAGAAAAAAAACAAAAAGAAAAACCCCAAAACACCTAGGCAAAACACCTGTAGGACAATGGTCACGGTGCCAGCCACATACACCAAGGGTGACGCGTTCAAGTCTGTCCCAGGCCAGCTAAACAATGACAACTGCAACAAAAAAATAACCGGGTGTTGTGGCAGGAGCCTGTAGACTCAGCTGCTTGGGAAGCTGAGGCAAAAGAATCACTTAAGCCCAAGAGTTTGAGGTTGCTGTGAGCTATGACACCAAGGGACTCTACCGAGGACGACATAGTGAGACTCTGTCTCAAAAACAAAAACAAAAAAACTAAACATGCAACTACATATGACCAAACAATTACACACTTGGACATTTATCCATAGAAATAAAAATATATGTACACACTAAACCTTATACATTCATATTCACAGCAGCTTTTTCTTTAATAGTCAAAACTTGGTATTAGTCCAGAAATCCTCTGTCAGGTGAATACTGCAATTATGCATTCCATGAATAAAACTCAACAATAAAAAGATTTACCTATTGATACATACAACAATTTGTATGAACCTCCATTGAATTATGGTAAGCAAAAAAATCCAATCCCAAAATATCATATATTATACAATTTTATTTATCTAACGTTTTGCAGGGAGAGGAGACAGAGTCTCAAGCTATCACCCTGGGTAGAGTGCCATGTTGTCATAGCTCACAGCAACTTCCCACTCTTGAGCTCAGGTGATTCTCTTGCCTCAGTTTTTCTATTTTTAGTAGAGATGAACTCTTAGTTTTGCTTAGGCTGGTCTTGAACTCATGAGCTCAAGCGATCTGCCTGCCTTGGCCACCCAGAGTGCTAGATTACAGGTGTGAGCCACCGTGCATTTTGAAAAGACAGAATTTTAGAAATGGAAGACAGATCAGTGGTCATGAGAGATCTGGGATGGGGTAGAAGGGTTAAGAAGGTGGTAGGTGTGTTTATAAAAGGGTAAGTAACATAAGGAACTTGCGGTATTAAAACTGTAAAGTACCTTGACTACAGTGATGGATATATGAATCCACACAAGTGGTAAAAATGTACAGAACTTAATACATATACAAATGAGTACTAATGAAACTAGAGAAATCTAAATAAAATCAGTAGATTTTACAAATATCAATATCCTAGTTGTGAAATTATATCTTACATTTACAAATTTTTAACATTTGAGGAAATCGGACAAAATATACAAGGAACCTTTCTAAGTTATTTCTTATAACTGCAAGTGAATTTACAATTATCTCAATTTTAAAAAAAGACCAAGGCAAAAATTTTCATGTTTTTCCCCACAAAGTAGACCTAACATTAATGCCTCTAATTTACATTTTATGTTCTGTTCCACAGAATATCCACGTCCCTCTTCATAGCATGCTTTGGTATATGTGTCCTATGGCTTTGCTTATATTCCTGAGGAATGCCATACCTTCTTGGGGGTTATGTACACTCCAGTCTAAAAACTACAAGAATACCAGCTTCTAGCTTTCATTTATTACTAAATTTTCATTTCAGAAGTTACTAATTTCAGATGTCTCATATTTCATATCACATCAGTCTTAAAAGAATTATCATAGACACATAATAACCCTAAAATTTATCCCTATAAATTTAAAAATATAATAAGGTTCATTTAGTTCAATGTCTTTTTTTTTAAGCAGATGAATCTTTCTTCAGACAAAATCTTACAAAGAACTACAATAAAAAAATGATAGACAAAGGAGATCCTATTTTTACCAAAGCAGTCTGAGGAGCCCAGTGCCTTATTTATCAAGCTTCTCTCTCTTGCAAACTCCATAGGCATCCAAGGGTCCTGTGAAAACTGTTTGGAAGCCACCAATCTAGTTCATTCCTTCTGATTCACAAAGAGTAGCCCAGATAAAGAGTCTGGAGCAATACAAGTGACATGTTTCAACTATTTGGCTGGATGATTTAAAAAAAAAAAAACAAAAAAAAACCACACACACACACACACACACACAAACACCCTGAGTCCATGTCTCCTGACCTACACTCCAGTCTGCTTTTGTCACTACATTATCTCTCAAATTATATTTAGGTTCGGGTATAGGAGGCACACATGAATTTTTCATGAATTTGCCAACTTCTGGAATATCTAGCATATCAAACACTACCTAACTGTGCTTGAAGAAAAATATTTTGGAACAATAATTTTCTGCTTATTAACAGCACAGAAAGGCAACCTGAACCATGTCTATAAAGAAGTAGAGTACGGAATCTTAAGACCCCATAGTATCTCTCTTCTAGAGTTTAACTTTGACCTTCGTGAAGCCTTTCTCTGCTCTTGGGATTCTACCAGTGACTAGAATCATATCTGATCTCTACCTCCTATACTATTGCAGACAAACTAGAAAGAGGTCAAGTTTAGCAACAGACAAGGAAAACCTGGATGCAGCAGTCGGTAAAAATGAATGAAAAGAATGATATGGAAGTATTTTAGCCAGTATCTGACATAGCAACTAAGGGGAAAAAATGGTATGAAGGAGTCACAATTAAGGTATTAAAAAACAGGAGTGGAAAAGAAGAGGTAAAAATCTATATTTAAGACACAAAATATCAGGTCAAGTGAATTTTGGTTACAAACCATCATCCTAATTCTATAAATAAGATAAAAGGCTTTCTGCACCAAGTATAAAAACTAAAGTAGTTACCAAGCCTGTCAGAAAGATTCTTCTCTAATTTCTCCCATGATGACGTCTGGGACCCTAGTGTTGCTTGCAAATTTTCTATTTGCCGAAGCAATGGTCTTGTTGTTGATGAAACACTTTGACTCAGTTCTTGGTTTCGATTCTCTGCTTCCTGGAGTCTCTAAATCATGAAATTCTTAAGTCATTACCACTGACAGAAATAAAAACACTATTAATAACAGCAAACAAAAATTTATGAAATATTTCTGGAAAAATTATTTTTCTGAGAGATTTATTGCTTTTTTATTAAATTATTTTTCTAACTTTAATCCTTTGGTTAGAGTTAAGTTGCACAAAAATATCTAAGTAAGTGCTTCTTTACAAAGCATTTCTTTTTTTTTTTTTAAGCTATCACCCTGGGTAGAGTGCAGTGGCTTGACAGCTCACAGCAACCTCCACTTCCTGAGCTCAAGTGATTCTCCTGCCTCCACCTCCCAAGTAGCTGGGACTACAGGCGACTGCCACATGCCCGGCTATTTTTTGGTTACAGCCGTCATTGTTGTCTGGCAGGCCCAGGCTGGATTCGAACCTGCCAGCTCAGGTGTATGTGGTTGGCGCCTTAGCCCGTTGAGTCACAGGCGCTAAGCCTACAAAGCATTTCTAAGACTGTCTTTAACTACCTTACGATAAAAAAAACGAGTTCATTCAAACCCCTCAGTGTTGCTTCCTCATCCACATATTTCTAAGTATTTAGAAAAACAGAAAGATCAATCTAAGTCGTAGCTCCTCTCACTTTTCCTATGCACGTTCACTGACGGAAAATTAAAGTAATGACACAGAAACTGGGCACTGATTATCTGCCCCACAGTAATCAAAGACTGATTCTTATTAATAAGCTAGCTATTACAAATGAAAAGGGAATACTGAACACACAATAAATCCATCATGATAAGATTTTTTCTATAAAACAAAATTAGGGATTTTCCAGCATACATTTTTAAGATGCTCACTTTGACTTTACTTACATAAGCCACAAAAACACTGTGAAATGTAAGTATGGTAGTAATCTTCTCAATACTACTAAATTATCCCATTAAGTCATTTTTTAATTTTTAGAAAAACACATACTTCTTAAATTTGTGTTTAGAAAAACTTTGATAGTACCTGCTGCAGTTCACTGATTTCATGGCGTAAATAATCCTCTTTTCTGGCAGTTGCTTGTTCTGCACGTTGTAGTGCCAGCCTAAGGTCCCCCACCTGTAGGAGAAACAATACAATGCCACAAACATGTCCAAGCATTATCTATAACTTGTGTTGTGTATATACATTTTGTGTTATTGAGTGAGTGTTCGCATATAATACTTTATACTATCAAATGGGGTTTTACATGTGATTATCACACATCCTATTCTTTAAGCAATTCCAAAACTGTATCTATATTCACTATCTTCTTAGCAAAGCACTCTGTTAGGCACAGGAAAGCACATAAATGTGTACATGACACAGCTATTACCACACAATATTGGAGAAAAGGCAACATATCCATAAATATTTGCCACACAAGGCAGAATGGGACAGGAGCTATGTGAGCTATAAAAATTAGGTGCTGTGCTCATATACTGGTGCACATGTTGTAAACTGCCATAGCCTTTTTGGAAAAAACAGTACTCATCAATCTCTTCACGTTTTTTTCATCTTGCCGTCCCAGACCTAGAAATTTACTCTATGAAACATAAGTAAATACCTACGGTATTAGGTAGACTAGCAAAAACAAAATAAAACTGGAATATTCTAAATACCCATCAGAGTAATCTATATTTGCAAATATTGATAAAACATGAACATAACCATTAGAAATTATAATGCATAAAACATGTGAAAATGATTTAATCCTAAATAAAAAAACTATAAAATACATGTATAAATTATAAAAATATGTACATGGAGACAAAGGATAAGGAGGTAATACACAAAATCGATGGTACTTATAAAAGATAGTTTTATGGATGGTAGACCTATATATGCTCTACCTCCTAGACCCCCATTTTTCATTATTGTTCTAATGTGTTTTTAACTTAAAATATTGACATTTTATCCCATTGATAGAGTGGCAGAAACACAAGGAATTTATGGACTGTAGCATGATTTATAACAGCAAAATATTAGAAATACCCCAAATGTCAATAAGAAACAGCTGAACATACTTCATATAATAAAGGATTACACAAACATAAAAAGAAACTTTTATAAAAGTTCTATGTTTGC
This sequence comes from Perodicticus potto, assembly GCA_963574655.1. NCBI lineage: Eukaryota > Metazoa > Chordata > Mammalia > Primates > Lorisidae > Perodicticus > Perodicticus potto. The sequence goes on from CAUYRH010009036.1 coordinate 32,025, forward strand.
ACACTAGTATAAGTAGAAGGCAAAACACAGAAGACTACATGGTATGCATGAAGAAGGATGGGGGAGAGCCCTGTGGGACAAGCATATGAAAATGACTGCACTACAAAATCAGGAATGCAGCCAAAAAACATGGCTTCACAACAGCATTAAATGTCTTTGGTCACATAACCAATGAAGAATTTAGGCAAGTCATGAATGGCTTTCGAAACCAGAAGCACAAGAAGGGAAAAGTGTTCCAAGAGCCTTCATTTCTTGAGGTCCTGAAATCTAGACTAGAGAGAGAAAGGCTATGTGACTCCTGTCAGGAATCAGGGTCACAGTGATTCTTGTGGGCTTTTAGTGCAATGGGTGCCCTTGAGGACAGATGTTCTGGAAAACTGGCTAACTTATCTCACTGAGTGAGCAGAACCTGGAAGACTGCTCTCGGTCTCAAGGTGCAGGCTGCAATGGTGGTCTAATGGACTATGCCTTCTAGTATAGTAAGACGGAGGCCTAGACTCTGAGGAACCCTATCTACACAATGCAACAGATGAATCCCTGTCAGTACAGGCCTGAGTATTCTGTTGCTACTGACACTGACTTCATGGACATCCCTAAAGAGGAGAAGGCCCTGATGAAGGCAGTAGCAACAGTGGAGCCCATCTCTGTTGCTATTTATGCAGGCCATGAGTCTTTCCAGTTCTATAAAGAAGGCATTTATTTTGAGCCAAACTGCAGCAGTGAAGATGTGGATCATGGTGTTCTGGTTGCTACATAGTTAATAAAGCAGAACTGGGTAACAATTCTGGGTATTGGGTAAGTATTGGCTGGTAAGGAACAGGTGGAGTAAAGAACGGGGCATTAAGTGGTTACACAAAGATGGCCAAAAACCAGAGAAACCACTGTGGAATCACCACAGAGGCTAGCTATCCCACTGTGTGAGCTGACAGACAGTGATGAGGAAACATCTAACTGGGAACAGTGTGTGCAGAGGTGGAACTTTATCTTAAACTGACCAGCCCCAACTGTGTGAAATACTGAAGATCTGAGTGTGAATCAAATTCCACAATTTTGCACACTAGTAAAATGTTACCTCTATTTTAATTACATGCTATAATCATGCTTGTATTATTGATTCACTTACTGATTTTGGATTTTTGTTTTTAAGAAGATGTGTAAACTTTCACCTGCTTAAATAAAACTTAATATCAAAAAAAAGTTCTACATTCTACTATGGAATGATTATCAACTTATTTTAGCAAGTAAATTAAGCAAGTTCTAAAACATCACAAATAGTAAACTACTTTTTATGTACAAAGGATGAAGGATATACAAATAAATAAGTGTATATGTATATGTATATACATACATCTACAAACATGTAAATGTAGAATATATATATTTTCTTGCATTCGCAAATAAAAAAACTGAAAGAAACCAAACACTACTAAAATGGTTACCTAAAGGCAAAGAAAGCATGGGGAGGGGCTAAATTGGAAGCAAATGTTTGATTTTTATTCTGTTATATACGTCTTACTCTGGAAACATGTAAATATTTAACATATTCAAAATGTAAAATTAAGTCAAAAGTGCATAGGATACAATGAGAAAAAATTAGTTTTTTTCCAACCAATGATGCTGGGCAACATGTAAAAGACCGAAATGTGAAGACTAAGATGCTTAGAAGAAAACCAATAAAAATCTGCACAACCAGCCTGGCACAGTGGCGCAGTGGCTCATGCCTGTAATCCTAGCACTCTGGGAGGCCAGGGGAGGGGAGGGAAGATCACTTGAATTCAGGAGTTTGAGACCAGATTGAGCAAGAAGAGCGAGACCCCATCTCTACTAAAAATAGAAAAATTAGCCAGGTGTCATGGTGGGCACTGGTAGTCCCAGCTACTCAAGTGGCTGAGGCAGGAGAATGACTTGATCCCAAGAGTTTGAGGTTGCTGTGAGCTACGTTGATGGCACAGTACTCTAGCCTGGGCAACAAAGTGAGACTCTGCCTTAGGAAAAAAAGAAAAAAAATCCATATAACCTTGGACTAAACAACAGTTTCTTAAATATGATTCCGAAGCACACGCAACAAAAGAAAAAAAAGATAGGCTAGACTTCATCAAAATTAAAAACTTTTGTGAATCAAAGAACAATGTCAAAAACGTGAGGGACAACCCACAGAAAGGGAAAATCTTTACAAATCCTTTATCTGATAAGGGTCTACTATGCAGAATACATAAAGAACTTTAACGGCAATTTTTAAAAAGCCCAATTAAAAAATGAGCAAAAATTTGAAAATTTGTGCTCAGGGTGGTTGCTCATTACTATAATCTTAGCACTCTGGGAGACCAAGGCAGATGGATTGCTTAAGCTGAGTTCAAGACCAGCCTGAGCAAGAGCAAGACCCCCTTTTCTACTAAAAATAGACACACCAGTCGGGCACTGTAGCTGGTGCCTGCAGTCCCAGCTACTCAGGAGGCTGAGGCAAGAGGATTGCTCAAGCCAAAGAGTTTGAGGTTGCTGTGAGCTATGCTGCCACGGCACTCTACCCAGGGCAACAGGACAGAGCGAGACTCTGTCCCCAAAAAAAAAAAAAGGAAGAAAACTGAATATTTGAATGTCTTAAGAAGATACAAAAATGGCCAATAAGCACAACAAAAGATGCTAAACATCATTAGTCATTAAGAAAATGCAAATTACCACTTCACATTCACCAACAGGGTGATAAGTGACAATAACAAATGTTGGTAACAATATGGAGAAACTGAAATCCTCACCTACTGCTGGTAGGAATGTAAAATGATACAACTGCCAAGGAAGAGTTTGGCAGTTCCTTGAAAATATACATATAGAGTTAGCATAAGACCCAAGGGTATATATCCAGGAGCATTTAAAATACATGTTCACACAACAATTTGTACATGAATAGCAGCATTACTCATAATAACCCATATATCCATCAACCGATGATTTTACAAGACAAAGCTTGCCAAATCTTTTTTCCTTCCTCATAGATGGAATCCCTCAGATGTTATGAATGAGCTCAGAAGTTAAATAAATTCTCTTGAAATTACATGTAACATTTATATGCAGCCTTGCATTTCTCTGATAAAAGAATCCCTCTACCTTTCATAATACTCTTGAATAGCTTTGAAATTCACACAAAATATTAAGCAATACTGGTAAAATGCAAGCATCACTTTAACAACAGTTTAAAAACCACACACAACTGACTAAGTACTTTTTATCCTGTATTCTTTGAAATCTAACACATGTAACACTATGTAACATTGAACTCAAACTAGCCAATGAACTGTTCAATTTGCAGAAACATAAATAAATACTTACAAGCCTACTTTAATTCATCATCCATTGCTTACCTGAATCGCTAATGTTTCTTGCTGCTCACGGGCTTCCTCCTGGGCCTTCTCCAGTGCTGTAGAAAGTTCTTCTTTAGCTTTCATTTCACGGGTGAGAGCAGCTTCCTGTGCCTCGCTATCCTTCGCAGCATTGGCTTTGTGAAGATCAGTAAGTTCTCTTAAAAAATTAGATTGAGTTTATAAGTGTTGCTAGTGATCAGATAATTAAAGTATTTCTTCAACATCCTACTCTGAAAATTCATTCTAAATGGGTTGCATACTTGTTGACTTTTCTTACTTGTATGCACTATCCAGGGCAGCCTGAATACTTCGGTTCTTTTCTTCAAGTTCATCCATGTCTACGTGAAGTTGGCCAAGATCCTTTTCCTGGCGTCCTACCACAGAATTAAGTTTTTTAATATTTTCTCTATGTTGTTTCTCCACCTCTTCTTTGCCATCAAGGACCTATATTTTATATAAACAGATAAAAGTATTTTTCAATAAATAACACCAGGGTATCTAAGTATATTCTAGGAATCTATAATTAAGAAAAGTCTTACGTATCTACTAAATTGTTTAAAAAATTCTCATATGATAGACCCCACTAAATTATTTCAAATGCCCCCTAAACGATGGCCAATTGTTCATATGGGAAGTAATAACAGTAATAACAATACATGGATATAAAGAATGATAATTGCTACTCACCTGTTTTAAATGTTGCAACTCCTCTTCTAGTTCTTTAACTTTTTTGTTCAGTTTTGCAATAATATTTTCATTATCTTTGTCTTTAGCTCTTAGTTTCTTAATGATGTTAGAATTATGCAGCTGCTGTTTTGAAAGTTTTTCTCCTGGTGATGGTTAGAAATGTGTAAGTTCAAATGATAACAATTCCATAACAATCTTAATGTTTTATCTAACCAGTGACACAAGAAAATTTTTTAAATCACAATTTTGTGGCCAGACATGGTGGTTCATGCCTGTAATCCTAGCACATTGGGAGGCCAAAGTGGATAGCTTGAGCTCAGGAGTTCAAGACTAGCCTAAGCAAGAATGAGACCCCTGCCTCTACTAAAAAAATAGAAAAACTGAGACAAGAGAATTGCTTGAGCCCAAGAGTTGGAGGTTGCTATGAGCTGTGACGCCATGGCACTCTACTTGGGGTGACAGCTTAAGACTCTGATGTCTCAAAAAATATATATATATATAAAAATAAAATTAAAAATAAATAGCAAAAGCTCAGCACCTGTAGCTCAGTGGCTAGGGCTCCAGTCATATACACCGGAGGTGGTGGGTTCAAATCCAGTCCAGGCCTGCCAAAAAACAATGACAACTACAAGCAAAAACTAGCTGGGCATTGTGGTAGGCACCTGTAGTCCCAGCTACTTTGGAGGCTGAGGCAAGAGAATTATTTAAGCCCAAAGAGTTTGAGGTTGCTGTGAGCTGTGATGCCACAGCACTCTAACTAGGGCAACATAGTGAGACAATGTCTCAAGAATAAATAAATAAATAAATAAATAAATAAATAAATAAATAAATAAATAAATAAGGGTGGTGCCTGTGGCTCAAAGGAGTAGGGCCCCAGCCCCATATGCTGGAGGTGGCAGGTTCAAACCCAGCCCCGGCCAAAAAATTGCAAAAAAAAAAAGTAATAATTAATAAATAAATAAATAAATAAATAAATAAATAACCAGGCATGGTGGCAGGTGCCTATAGTCCCAGCTACTTGAGAGGCTGAGGCAGGAGGATTGCATGAGCCCATGGGTTTGAGGTTGCTTGAGCTCTGACAATGCCACAACACTCTCAAGAAAAAAAAATTTTTCAGAACATCACAATTTTGTAACCCCTAATGTAACAAATGATCTATAAAAGAATCATCAATGAATGTTAAAATTACAAAGTGAGAAAGGATGTTGGGGAACTAGATACTGACATGATCTTAAAGAGTCACTCCTGTATATTACAAAAGGGAAAAATGTGCTTTTATAATGAAAGATCTGACAGTCACCACCTTAAGCAAGCATTCAGTTTTGGCATCACCAATGTGGTAGTCTGACATTACGTGCCTACTGATATAATGTAGACGTAGATGCACAGAATCACCTATGTGATTTCCTACTAGAAATTTGATCTGAATCTAATCATGAACAAAGTGACAAATCCCTAAAATGAGACATTCGGTAGGACAACTGCCTTGGACTCCAGAGTCTTCAGTATCATGAAGAAAAGAGAACCATCCTAGAAAAGTGGAAGACTGAAGGAACGTAATAGCCAGTGCAATGGGCAAACTCTGAATCTGGGGCAGAACAAATGACAAACTATAAAGGACATTTTTCAAGACAACTGAGGTAAATAATAAAATATATGCTAGATTACACTTCTGAATTAAAGCTGATTTTCTTGGGTATATCATAAGGATATACTTGTGAAGGAAATTGTATTTGCCCTTAGGAGAAGCAGACTAAAGAACTTAGGAGTAAAATGTTAAGGTATCTATTATCTACTTTCAACCAATTTGGCAAAAGGGTAAAATATATGTGTGCAAAAAGATATGGAAGAGATGTGTCAAGATGTTAACATTTCATGAATCTAGATAATGAAGTTATCAGGCATTCATTATAACAAGCTTTTAGCTTTGAGTTTTTTAGCTCTTTGGCTCCAAGTTTAAAAATACTCCTGTGGGATGTGGAAACAATATGCAAATATTCCTGTGTGGTATCACTCTAGTTTCTCTATAAGAAGGTTCATTATGCAAAAGAAAACATCAGCCCATCCTGTGACTAAGTTCCAAAAGAGTGATATTTTGATATTAATATTTTAAATAATTTTTTAAAATTATAAATCCAGCCGGGCATAGTGGCTAATGCCTATAATCCTAACAGTCTAAGAGGCTGAGAAGGGTGGATCACCTGAGCTCAGGAGTTCAAGATCAACTAGGCAACTCAAGATCCTATCTCTACTAAAAATAAAAAAAAAACTAGCCAGATGTTGTAGCAGGCATCAGAAGTCCCAGATACTTGCAAGGCTGAGACAAGAAGATCATTTGAGCCCAAGAGTTTGAGGTTTCTGTGAGTTATGATGCCATGTCATTCAACCCCAGGGCAACTGAGTGAGATTCTATCTCAGAACAATAAAAATAAATAATTAAATAAAAATAATCAAACCATGCATGTAGCCTTCTCCTCAGTCTCTAATATTATAACATAAGGCAGTTAATGACTTCAAGAAATCCTGTGATAGTAATAATTACGTGGCTGAGCTCAGTGGGTCCCATCTATAACTCTAGCACTTTGGGAGGCCAAGGTAGGAGGATCACTTGAGGCCAGGGGTTTGAGATCAGCATGAGCAACATAACAAGACCCTGTCTCGGCTCGGCGCCTGTGGCTCAACGGGCTAAGGCACCAGCCACGTACACCTGAGGTGGCAGGTTCGAATCCAGCCTGGACCCGCCAAGCAACAATGACAGCTGCAACCAAAAAAAAAATGGCCTGGCGTTGTGGCGGGCACTGTAGTCCCAGCTACTTGGGAGGCGGCGGCAGGAGACTCGCTTGAGCCCAGGAATTGGAGGTTGCTGTGAGCTGTGATGCCACAGCACTCTATCCAGGGTGACGGCTC
>CAUYRH010009037.1:0-15796 GCA_963574655.1 Perodicticus potto
GCGTTGTGGCGGTCGCCTATAGTCCCAGCTACTTGGGAGGCGGAGGCAGGAGACTCGCTTGAGCCAAGGAATTGGAGGTTGCTGTGAGCTGTGATGCCACAGCACTCTATCCAGGGTGACAGCTTGAGGCTCTGTCTCAAATAATAATAATAATAATAATAATAATAATAATAATTTAGGAACCCTCAAGCTAATTTTATGGACTGACATGATTCAAAGCTGATCTGTAGCCTGTGGGAGGGTATATCTAGTCCTGGTTAACTACTATTATTCCTACCGTATAGCCCTTCAGGTCCTGACTCAAAATAAGGTGTGTTTATTAGATGTCCTCTCTCTAGGGGCCAGTGCCTGTAATCTTGGCTCCCTTTATTCCTATTGGCCTGTTGAAGGGGTTGCATAGGTTTTTAGCACCTCCCTCCAGAAATGGCTTTTCCAGAGGATGAATGAATTCAAGTCTCTGAAAATAATGTGAATAAAAGTGCCATCTGCAAATATATTCATGATGAATTTTTATAAAACTTTTGACTTATACAATCATCTACCCTTGCATTATGAACATGTGGGTAATAAACTCTCCTCACACCACATAAATCCCCCACAATCCCAAGTGCACTGCCATGTATAAACTAGGTGCTAAACAAAGTTCTACCTGCAAGTTGTTTCAAAATACAAGTCAAAGTATAAACAAATGTGCCTCTATAACTCTGAGTCTCGCTATAGTAAGTGATAACAAACTTTTACTAAATTGTCTTTATATTCACATTACCCTCCTTTGTTCCTCTTCAGCATCAGCAAAGAGTTTACGAATGTTAGCTTCTGATTCGCCCACATATTTGTTAAGGATTTCTGGCCCATTGACCACTTTGGGCTCTCTTGCATTCAACATCCTGCCAATCTGTCGAGCCAAGAGAGTCTTACCACAGCCTGGGGGTCCATATAATAGGATGCCTTTAACATGTTTACAACCTGAAAAGGAGAAGAAAACAGTCTTATGTCACCTAAGTAAATTCCAAGTAAGACTAAGGAAAGTTTTCTTCTTTTTTTTTTTTTGAGACAGAGTCTCACTCTGTTGCTCAGGCTAGAGTGCCATAGTGCCAACCAACCTCAAACTCCTGGGTTCAAGTGATCCTCCTGCCTTAATTTCCCAAGTAGCTAGGACTATAGGCACCTTCCATAATGCCTAGCTAATTTTTTTTTTCTTTTTAGTGGAAATGGTCTCACTCTTGCTCAGGCTGGTCTTGAACTTCCGAGCTCAAGCAATCTTCCTGCCTCAGCCTCCCAAGAATGCTAGGACATGACCCACTGCTTCTTTCATGCAAGACCCATGCATGACCCATGCCCCAGCTTCTTTCTTCTTTATACTCACTTTAGAAAAAAACAGTGGTATCATGATGCCATTTACATGTATTAATATCCACATGCCATGAACGTAAATAAGCAATTGAAAATCCAGCAACAATTTCTACAATAGGATTAATGTTTGAGGAGAAAAGGCTGCTGGTTAAAGGTCTCTGGAAAAGTAATTCTGAGCTATCATTTAGAATACTTTTGGCTCAGAAAATGTTTAATTAGGAAATATTACTTATTTTCATTATCCTTAAGGTCAGAGAAAAAAAAAAACTATTTGTGTTTAGGTACATCTAACCCAAAACAAATCTATACAGTAGGCTGTAGAAACTATGTTAGCCATAATCAAGCACCTGAAAAAAGGGCAAATATGTCTGAGTTAGATGGTTATACAGGAATATAAAGGCTCCTGATGGATGTCATAGATAAAACTGAATGTCTTACCTCATGTAACTAATATCAAGTAAGGACATACTTCTTTAAAGCAATGCAGATGAAGAAGTTGTATCAAGAGTAGTATTTAATTATTTTCTAGGCAAGCATAACTAAATGCCTTAAAGATACCATTAACGATTCAAACTAGGCTGGGCGCTAAGGCTCACACCTGTAATCCTAGCACTCTGGGAGGTCAAGTCGGGAGGACCGCTTAAGCTCAGGAGTTTGAGACCAGCCTAAGCAAGAGCCAGATCTCATCCCTACTAGAAATAGAAAAATTAGCTCAGCGCCCATAGTGCCGTGGTTACAGTGCCAGCCACACACATTGAAGTTGGCAGGTTCGAACCCAGCCCTGGTCAGCTAACCAACAATGACAACTGCAACAAAAAATAGCCAAGCATTGTGGTGGGCGCCTGTAGTCCCAGCTACTTGGGAGGCTGAGGCAAGAGAATCGCTTGAGTCCAAGAGTTTGAAGTTGCTGTGAGCTGTGATGCCATGGCACTCTACCGAGGGTGACATAGTAAGACTCTATCTCAAAAAACAAAAAAAAAAAGAAAAATAACCAAGTGTTTTGGTGGGTGTCTGTACTCCCAGCTACTTTGGAGACTCAGACAGAGGATCTTTTTTGAGACAGAGTCTCACTATGTTGCCCTTGGTAGAATGCCATGGCATCACAGCTCACAGCAACCTCATCAAACTCTTGGGCTTAAGCAATTCTCTCACCTCCGCCTCCCAAGCAGCTGGGACTACAGGTGTCTGCCACAGTGCCCGGCTATTTTTTAGTTGCAATTGTCATTGTTGTTTTAGCTGCCCCAGGCCCGATTCGAACCCGCCAGTCTTGGTATATGTGGCTGGTGCCCTACTCACTGAGCATGGGTGCTCCCAGGCAGAGAATCTCTTGAATCTAGGAGTTTGAGGTTGCTGTGAGCTAGGGTGACACCATGGCACTCTAGCCCGGGCAACAGAATGAGACTCTGTCTCAAAAAAACAAACAAACATCCAAACTAGTAAGACTGATGATCTAGATTCCCCAGGATTTCTTGGGCAACTCCATACAAGTGCTTACTCTATTTCTTAAGGTGGAGATGACCTGTGGTTTCCATTTCCTCACCCAAGGGACCCTCACTTTTCTCTCACTATTCTAGTAGTTTTCCAGTTAAGTTGCATGGCTTCTCTCTGATGAGGTGTTTCTTTATACTATACTCAAAAAAGCACTCTGAAATACTGGATGATTAGATTTCAGCATTACACTCATAACCATGGATGAAAAAGAAAACTTCTGAAAATGCAATATAAACAGTTATATATCCATGAAAAGTGGTTTGTCTGTATTTAAAATGAAAGCATTAAATTGTGGTGCATGTATACCACGGAATACTATGCAGCCTTAAAGAAAGATGGAGACTTTACCTCTTTCATGTTTACATGGATGGAGCTGGAACATATTCTTCTTAGCAAAGTATCTCACGAATGGAATAAAACATATTCAATGTACTCAGCCCTACTATGAAGCTAATTTATAGCTTTCATATGAAGGCTAAAACCCAATTATAGCACAAGAATATAGGGTAAGGGGCAAGGGAGAGGAGAGGAGGGGGGAGGATGGGTGCAGGGAGGGCGATTGGTGAGACCACACCTACGGTGCATCTTAGAAGCGTACAAGTGAAACTTACTAAATGCAGAATATAAATGTCTTCATATAGTGATTAAAAGGCCATGAAGGCTATGTTAAACAGTTTGATGAAAATATTTCAGATTGTATATGAAGTCAGCACATTGTGCCCCATGACTGCACTAATGTACACAATTATGATTTAATAAAAAAAAATATATATATGCTCATGACATATTATGATAATTTCCAAGAAAAAAATTGAAAAATTCTATGGCATAACATGCCATTTTGTTTTCCTGACTGCCTTCAACTCTCTGGAGTTGAAATACTTAAAAATACTTTACTTTTCTAAGAAATTCATTAAGTAAGGAATAGTTATTCTGCACTACCCAGTAATTTATAAAACACTGATACGGCAAATGTGATTTTTCCTTATTATTTCTTTTGTAAATATTATTTGAAATATAATTTTATACATAAAAAGTACATATTATGAACTCAGCTACTTCATAACTGCCATAATCTAAAACAACATCAAGCCGGGCACGGTGGCTCAGGGACTATAATCTCAACTCCTTCCAAGACTGAGGTGGGACATGTGTTTGCACCCAGGAATTCCAAGCTGCAGTGAGCTGTGATCACTCCACTGTACTCCAGCCTAGGCAAAAGTGCAAGACTCTACCTCTAAAAATTTTTTTAAATAAGAACATCAAAACAATATATTGTTTCAACACTGTATTTCTTTTACCCACAAACAATCATCATATACTCAAAAATCTAACGAAAACACATTGAAGTGAAATATTTAAGCCAACCTAGAATACCGTGGCAGGAGATGCTAGCCATAATGATCTTTATTTTCCTAGATCTACTTTAGCAGTATTTATTTTTTCCTAGTTTACCTTAAATTCATGTGTCCTTTTACGTTCTCATTCAATAAATTTGGGATTCCATAGTAATATATTAGAAAAGTACACATGCACAGAAAATGTAATGTATAGTGTGCATATGTACGTACATTTTTGTATTTATTTTCATATCTATACACACACATACACTGACCTAACCTTAATAATAACCCTCATAGCACAGTCTTTAGTGGTTATGTAAAGTCTGATATGTTTGGCCCTCTATATCCCTGGGTTCCACATCCAAAGATTCAACCTACTACAAATCAAAAATATTAAAAATAAACTATACGACTCACCATCTCCACAGATGTCTACATCTACACTTAACACACACAGACTTTTTTCCCTTGTTGTTACTCCTTAAACAACAGAGTTGAGTGTCCAAGTAATTTTGGTATCCATAGGGATGTCCTGCAACTAATCCCCTCAGGGATACTCAGAAATGAATGTGTTAAAAGACTTGGTAAACTTCCAAAAGTGATGTGCTAAGGTTCTGACATTTATTTCCCAGATATCCTTGGAAGAAAAATAAAACAGTGAAGAAATAGTATCATGTTCAGAAATAGTAGAAGTGAGGGTTAGAATTGCCTAAATTTATTGGATTAAATTTCTTTTTTTTTTTTTTAAGACAAAGCCTCACTTTGTTGCCTTTGGTAGAGTGCCGTGACATCATAGCTCATAGCAACCTACAACTCCTGGGCTTAGGCAATTCTCTTGCTTCTCAGCCTTTAGAGTAGCTGGGACCACAGGCGCCGGCCACAACGCCTGGCTATTTTTTGTTGTTGTTGTTGCAGTTTGGCCAGGGTCAGGTTTGAACCCGCCACCCTTGGTATATGGGGCCGGCATCCTACTCACTGAGCCACAGGCGTTGCCCTGGATTAAATTTCTTTATCCTATTTTGTTTTGATAGTGAGCCTTCAAATTAAGAATTCTATGACACAGCTTGATAAACTATGGGCCTGCTCTGGACTGCTCAGGTTCAAATCAGCCTACGTTTATTCCTTCACACATTGCCTACAACAGCAAGGCTAAACAGCTGCAACAGCAAATGTATGGTCTGCAGAATTGGCTCTTTTTATACAAAGTTTATTAATTCCTCATCTATAACGTTTTAAAATACAAATATCAAGGAGGTATGAATCATATGCATCAATGCAACAAACTGCTTATTTTAAAATACCTAGATGAGGACCCTCTGAGGAAATGGAAATTAGTGGAAAGGGAAATAAATATTGAATTCTATAAAATGAGTGAATTGCCATCAAAAATGGATTAAAGGAATTAAAGGAATATGGGGGGGAGGGTCATCTAAGAATGTCAAAGAGTGTAAGATCAAATTTTACATGTTTCCTTGTCACAGTCTGCTTAGAACAAACTTAGCTGTAGAACAGAGAAATGACAAGGATTGACTCTCAAGAACAGAAGCAGTGGGTAGGTTTACAACACTTAGGGAGATAGGATTACCATGTTTATAAAATCTAGACTATCTGGTAATATAAAAAAATTGCTTTTATTACAAAACATATTATAAGCTATATACTTTATGTTTCTCTGATCTTTTGATATTTAATATCCCTTTTTACTCTGTATAATGTTGATTTGGCTTACAAGTTACACATTTAAAGTTATTATTGACTTTTATAGCTTTAAAGAGATGTAATTCATATTCCATACAATTCATTCACTTAACAGATACAGTTTGATGTTGTTTGTATATTCACATAGTTATAAAAGGATGCTAATCTATTTTCATTACTCCAGAAAACCTCCTTGTACCCATTAGCAGTTACCCTCAATCCTTCCATGAGGTGGCTGTACCATTTCACATGCAAAAATTTTCTCCCATCTTTGTGAGTCATTTTTGCATTTTCTTGATGGTATTCTTTGAAGCCCAAAGGTTTTTAATTTTGATAAAGAACAAATTATTTATTTTTTGCAGCTTGTGCTCCATTATAGATTTTGTGTTAGGTAGAGTTAGTGACATAGAAATTCACCATAAGGCATAGCTAACTAATAATGCGAAGCAGTAAAACCAAGACATTGATCTTCAAAGTAAGTAACAACAAATTACAGCCAAACGAAGTCTACATTAATTAAACCATTGTATTCATACTAGCTTCCCAGCCTTAAATAATTTCAAACCAATAAATCATTCATGTTCACAAATGCTAATCAAATTCTGTGGGGTGTGAAAGAAATGGTTAATTTTCTTGAGATAATTTTTCACTTTCTTTTAAGAGACAGGGTCTTGCTCTGTTGCTAACGTTAGAGTGCAATGGTGCCATGACAGCTCACTGCAGCCTTGAACTCCTGGGCTCAAGTAATCCTCCTGTCTCACCTTCCCCAAGAAATTAGGACTACAAGTATGTGCTATCATGCCCAGCTAACTTTTTTAATTTTTTGTAGGGATGAAGTTTTGCTATGTGGCCAAGGCTGGTTTTGAAATCCTGGGTTCAAATGATCTTCCTGCCCCGGCCTCCCAAAGTGCTGGGATTACAGGTATGAGCCCCACACTCATGCTAAGAATATTATCTCTAAATAGCATTAATATCAAAGCTCTTAAAATATTTTTGTACCCAAAAAAAAAAAATTTTTTTTGTACCATTATACTTATTTATAAGATATAAGTAATTTCCAATTTACAGACATCTGTTTGAGATTATCTTGCTCGTAAGACAAAAAACAGATTTGTGCATTCAATAGATTTTTGAAGGCCAGCCCGGAACTTAAAAACCAATTAGCATTGGAAACAAAAGGGAAATAAAGAAGAAATCTTGAGGCTGGATGCAGTGGCTCATGCCTCTAATCCCTCTAATCCCAGCGCTTTGGGAGGCTGATGTGGGATTGACTACCTGATCCCAGGAGTTCAATTTCATAATGAGCTATGATGATGCCACTGTGTTCCATCCTGGGTAACAGAGAGAGACCTTGCTTCTTAAAAGAAAAAGAAAAAAGAAGGCTCAGCGCTTGCAACTCAGCGGCTAGGGTGCCAGTCACATACACCGGAGCTGGCAGGTTTGAATCCAGCCTGGGCCTGCCAAACAACAAGGACAATTATGACCAAAAAATAGCTGGCTGTTGTGGCAGGCACCTTGTAGGCAGCTACTTGGGAGGCTGAGGCAAGAGAATCACTTAAGCCCAAGAGTTTGAGGTTACTGTGAGCTATGATGCTATAGCACTCTATCAAGGACGACATTGTGAGATTGTCTCAAAAAAAAAGAAAGAAAGAAAGAGAGAAAGAAAAAAGAAAAAGAAAAAAAGGAGGTAGGAAATCTTGTTTTAGCTAGATTTCCCATTTCATCAAAAAATTAGGGAGGAGTCTCAATTTTTTCACATAAAAATTCATAGGGATCTTAATAATTTACTGGGCCTCTTGAAAACTGAAATTTGCTGAGATCAGGTCCAAGACAGTGATAGGGATGGGGGATGAAATCTTTCACATGGATGGGAAAGATGAGAGATTCTTAAGCAACAGGTCAATTAGGACACTGTTATGACTGCAGTGGAAGCAGACATGTAGTTCATTACGATTTGATACACAAAATCAAGAAACATAAAATCTGTACAGATGGAAACAAATGAAACCTCCCTGGTAACACTGATAAGCCGAACAAGTTGAAACTTGTGTGGGTGAATCAGTAAGGATGCTGTTGACTATATTTCTTGGACCATAACATAGTGTATCTCAAAACTTTTGTAATGACTCACATACTGTATTTTGCCATATATAATGTGTACTTTTTGGGTCCAAAATTTTCAGGGAAAAATAAGGATGTACACTATAAATGGGTAGTATGATTTGGGAATAGGCAAGCCCACTGGGCCTCCTGGGGCTGCTGTGCCCTCCCAACTGGGCCCACCAGACACACAGGGTTTCAGTCCAGGAGGATCCAGGATCTATGGGAGCAACCCAGTGGGGCAGCACAGAGCTGTGCAAGGCGAGTGTTGAGACCCAAGGCCCAGCAGTGTGGAGGGGGATGTAAGCCCCAAGCAAGCCCTAAGAACCCGCTTAGCTGCCTGCTGGCAGAGGAGCCTCAGAAGTTCCTGCCCCACTGGCTACATATGCGGTCATCTTGGCTGTGGCCCCTGATATGACCAGAAGAGAAGGGCTCCGGGGAGAGAGGGAAGGGGCAGCCTTCACAGCATGGGCAGCTGCAGGAGGGCAGTGTGATCTGCACCTTTACCAGAGGACTGTTAGCTGTCCTCAGATGTGTCTCCCCTAACTTCAGAGCTGGCCGCTTTCATGAGAGATGTTTTCCTGAAAGTTTGGGCCAAGTATTATACATGAATGAACACTTTATATGGCAAAATACGGGGCAATAAATATCAATAAGGAAACATTACTTCCATTAAACGGACATCATCAGTGCAAGAAAGGTAAATGTTATGTCCCAAGTATAGACAATCTCTATACCAGCAACTAAGCCTGAAGCAAAAACTCATTAAAAATAAAGTACTATGCTGGGCACAGGGGCTCATACTTGTAATCCTAACATTCTGGGAGGCTGAGGCAGATGGATTGCTTGAGCTTAGGCGTTCCAGATTAGCCTGAACAACAGCAAGACCCCATCTCTAGTAAAAACAGAAAAACTAAAAGAAAAACTTAGCTTGGCATCCTGGTGGGCTAACTGGGAGCCTGAGGCAAGAGGATGTTCTGAACCCAAGAGTTTGAAGTTGCTGTGAGCTATGACACCATAGCACTCTACCCAGGGTGACAGAGTGAGACTCTGTCTCAAAAAACAAACAAACAACAACAAAAACCCCCCAAATCCCCAGAAGTATTTTATCAATCTTTTAGAGGTATCAAATATTTTCTCTAAGAATATTCAGAAAGGCAAAATGTTTCAAGGTACAAAATTTCTATTAATATTTAAGTTTGTAATCTCTTTCAAATATAATTTTTATTATATATTAAAGAAAAAGAAAAAAGTTTATATATAAAATACATGTTTGCATATGAGTAGAAAAAGTATGAAAAAAACATATACCAAATTATAAATAATAGTTACCTAGAAAGGGGGAGATCTTAAGGTATTTTACTTTCTATTGCAGAACATAAATTTTTCTAGTAGACAATGCTTTCACAATTATAAGGAAAATAAAAAGAAAACCAAACAAAATGCAAAAAAAAAAATTTAGATTTAAGTACTAATGACTTTAGTAGTAAATGAAAAATTCTAACTCATTCTTTCAAATTTCTACTGAATAAAATTTATAGTAATATTGGAGCGATATGATTTAGATAAAAACAGAATTCAGGTTTCCAGTACACAAAAAATAAAAAAGGCATGATAGTTTCAAAACTAAAATAAGGCATAACTTTATAAAGGCTGAAGCATTTTAGATTTTTTTTTTGTCTAAAAACTAAAAGTAAAAACTTGCATCTAAGGAGTTTCTAAGGATCAGGGGATTAATTCGAACTTATACTGAATCTAGCCATATTAATGGCTTTTTGCCTAAGTTTTACAAATTGCACTTACGCCTAATTCCTACTTTTACCAAGTCTATACATAGCAAAATTCAAAAGACATTTCAGTAAAAAATAAAAAATATGGTAAATAAGAATTAATGAGGAAAAAAAATCCTAAAACAAAGTTTCTATATCTATCTTGAGTCTGGGCGCCTGTAGCTCGGTGGTTTGAGCACTGACCCTATGCACCGGGGTGGCCGGTTTAAACCCAGCCTGGGCCTACATAACAACAACAACAAAAAAAAATATCTATCTATCTTGAAAAGCAATCTAGATTTCTCTAAGAAATCACTGAATGTCCATTTCTGTAGTACCTTAAATCTAATTTGTCACCTCTTTTGTAAACAAACAAAAAATCCATACTTTTCACTTTCAAATGGAGATTTTATGCATTCTTATTAAAGAAAATTAAAATGTAAAAAAATCACATTTATAAATTATATACATAGAACATTTTATATATTTAAAAGAAATACAGTCTAGCATAAGCAGGCATTTTAGACTTAAATTTTTGCTAACTAAAAATGCTCATGAAGACTAAAGGTTGGGCCTTTTGATTTCAGATAAAGAACAAAACATAAACTACATTATTCCTCTTTTCCGTCATCCCACTGAACTGGCAGAAATTTTAACAGAAAGAAAAAAAATGATAGCACTAGAAAAAAAGACAGTGTATCATCAGAAGAGAGAAAACTTTGAAGAATCTTGAAAGACACAGATTGACAAAAGAAATCACAGTAAGAAAAAGGGAGGCTGACTCACCAAAGATAAAAGGTAGAAAACTTTTAAATAAGTCATCAAATACAAAAGGCAGAAGTAGACTATGAGGAGAGCTTCTAATAAGGACACAGAATGAGAGCAGAGCTTAAAGTATCTCCAAACATCACAACAGACAATGAGGAGAGTTAACCTCATATGTCCCTAATGCCTTCTATGAGAAGGCCTGGTTGGGAACGTGCTCTGCACTTCTACAAAACCCTTGTTCAAACTGCACTGGTTGCACAGTGGTAAGCACAGCTGCCTTCCAGAACCCTGGGCCAGTGCTTCATTTACAGACGATGACTGGAAAAAGAGACCCATATGATATAAAGACCACCACTGTCAACTACCTTTCTTAATTGATGCAGTTCTTTGCTCATAAATTTTAATGTTTGGACAAGAACCACAAGACATATGAGGACAAAAAAATCAACAGTATAAAAGAGAGGGACCTGGAAGAACAAATTGAACAAACAGGAGAAGATAAATCTAATCTTCTTAGAAAAAAGAATCTCTCTTTGGAAAACTTGGAAAAAAAAATTCTCATCATCCTTAGAGAGATTAAAGAGACTATTATATGTGTAGAACAAGAATAAGCTATAATAAAGAAAATATGAAGGCTGGGCGCCTGTGGCTCAACAGGCTAAGGCGCCAGCCATGTACACCTGAGCTGGTGGGTTCGAATCCAGCCCGGGCCCACCAAAAGACAATGACGGCTGCAACCAAAAAATGGCCAGGCGTTGTGGCAGGCGCCTGTAGTCCCAGCTACTTGGGAGGCAGAGGCGAGAGACTCGCTCGAGCCCAGGAATTGGAGGTTGCTGTGAGCTGTGATGCCATAGCACTCTATCCAGGGTGACAGCTTGAGGCTCTGTCTAAAAAAAAAAAAAAAAAGAAAAAGAAAATATGAAAAGATATTAAAAAGTAAAACTATGATCAAAAACCAAAAATGAGAGAATGAAAACAACAGACATAGTTAAAAACAAAGTCAGTGGTTTCAAGATAAAACTGTCTAATTACCAGAATATAGAGCAAAAAGGGATTATGAGGGATAAGTTAAAGGACACAGAGACTAAATCCATCAAAGTCAAAAATCTACCTGAAAAAACCAAAGGAGAGGAGGGATAATGCAGAAGACAAAATAGTTAAAGAAAATTTCCCTAAACTGAAAAAGTATGTGTCTTATTTGCATGAGCACACTGTTAAGCATGTTTACCTAACTTAATGTACGTTTATTTTTATAAAAGTCATATTTATCTACATACATATATATACATATACATACATATCTCCATCTTAGTGAAACTTCACAACTCCCAGAAAAACCTGAAAAGCTTCCACAGAAGGGAAAAGAAAGTTGTTATACAGAAGTAAGAATCAAATCAACATTAGACCTCGTTGAAACGAGAAATCGTTTGAAATCAGAAAATGATACTCTATGGCACTTTGGCATGCTGAATATTTTGAATGGTACTTGGACTAGACATTGGAAGGTCTCAGACCTCAGGTCTCTCTCTCTCTGACCTTCTGTCCTCCTGTCTTTTGTTCCTCGTTCTCTGCCAAATTAAGTCATAAAACAAGAATTCCTCTTCCCCAAGGCAGGTCATAAAAACCAAAACTACTTGTTCCCAAAGCCAGCCTAGATAATTCTAAATACTAGAATTATTAATCTAACTTTTCTCTACTTTTCTGTCTAGGAGGTGACCATAAAGAAATGCTCTGACCTACCCTTGTCCTGCTCCATACCAGGAGGCAGAAATGCTACACAGAGGGGCCACGAAGAATCTAAACAGACAGGCTTTGCTGGGTTTCCCCCCTTTAGTCCACTGGCATTAGATGCACTCCTTTCACCCAATCATAGTTCTAACTAACTGCTCATTCTTCATCAAACCTGAGCTAAAAATGGATAGTTTTCCTGCATCTTTGGAGCTTCATTACTGAATGCCCCTATGTCACATAAGACTCTGATTAAATAAGCTTGTTATGCTTTTCTCTTATTAACTTTTCTTTTGTTATAGGCATGACAGCTAAAACCAATGTGAGGAGTGAGGAAAGGTATCACACTTTCCACTCCTACAACCTTTCATCAATAATAACGAATGCTAGAATACAATGGAGTAGTAATTTTAAAATTCTGAAGAATATAAAAATACATGGAACTAAAATTCCATTTTCAATTAAATTAGCAATCTTAACACTGAAGGCAAAATAAGAATTTTTGGATCAGCGGAAATATGAAAGTTCATGCCTATGGGAAAAACCTCTGAGGAGATTTCCAACAAAAAACAAGAAAGACAAAACAGAAGAATAGCATGCAACACCATGTATAAGAAACAGTCACAATGATAAACAAAGCAAGACAGAAAAGGAAGCCAGAAAGGGCTTGAGGCTTGTATAAGATATTTTAGAATAAAAAAGAGTTAATAATATAGAATATTTTCTTCTCTATACTTGAAATTATATGGTGTCCCACCCACCTCCACCCTACCCCAAATCACGGTAGCATCATCCTGAATTTTGGTCCTACTTTTATTTTTTTGAGACTGATTCTCAAGATGTCATCCTCCCATGGCATCACAGCTCACAACAACCTCAAACTCTTGGGCTTAAGCGATTCTCTCGCCTCAGCCTCCTAAGTAGTTGGGACTACAGGCACCCACCACAATGCCCAGCTATTGTTTTTTGTTGCAGTTGTCACTATTGTTTTAGCTGGGTTTGAACCCACCAGCCTCAGTGTATGTGACTGGCACCCTAGCCACTGAGCTACGGGTGCCGCCAATTCCTTGGTATTTTATTTGTAGGTATTGTAAATGAAATTTCTTTCTTGGTTTCTTTTGAGATTGCTTACTATTGGCATATATCAATTCTACTGAGTTTAGTATGCTAATTTTATATCCTGCTACTTTACTGAACTTGTCAGTTCTAATAGCTTTTTTTTTTTTGTAGAGTTTCTGTAGATGTAAGAGCATATTGTCTGCAAACAAGGGGACTTCTTTTCCAATTTGAATGCCATTTGTTTATTATTTCATTTTTTGTCTGACTGCTCTAGCTAGAACTTCCAGTATTATGCGAATAATAGTGGTGAGAGTGAGCGGCCTTGTCTTGTTCCAGATCTCATAGGAAAGACTTTCAGTTTTTCCCCATTCAGTATAATACTAGCTGTGGGTCTGTCATATATGGCTTTTATCATGTTAAAGTACGTTCCTTCTATATTCAGTTTTTTTGAGAGTTTTCATCATAAAGGGATGTTGAATTTTATTGAATCTATTTTATTGAATCTATCAGCACCAATTGTAAAGCTCTCACCTAAAGCCAGCCCAGTCTTGACCAAAGCCATAAAAATTGCTGCCTGTCTACCTTTGCTGTTTATTCAAAGCCCAAGGGCTCTTTAGTCAGTAGGTGGTAAATCCTGCTCGGATTGGGTCCTTCCTTCCTGGGAAGCCAGTTCTCCTCTGGCCTTGGTTGGGTCTAGAAATGCCATCCGGGAACTAAGGCCTGAAATCAAGGGTTTCCAGAGTCTATGTGGTACTTTACTAGTAATTAATGCTATAGTTAAGCTGTTCCCAAATTGTAGGACAAATCCTATGTACTCTTCCTTCTATGTGTAAGAAGATTCTCCTTGAGCTATACTGCCTGGAGTTGGGGACAGGAAGCACAGGTAGTCACTTGGCCACTGCCACTGGTGTCTCACTGGATCATGTATACCCTAAGTCCACTGGCTCTGAGCCAGCACAGCTTTTGCCCTCAATTGCTGGGCACCTTTTTCACCCTGTGGTGGAGTCAGCCAGAACTCAGGCTTCTACCACGAGTTCAAAGGATTTCCCTCTAGCTGGGCAGTCTAAACGATCCTTCCAGGGGCACCAGCAAAATCCTGCCCTGGGCTGTGTTCTTGTGTGACAGGATAGTTCTGAGTTCCAAGGCTAAGTCACATAATTATTTTATCCTTCCTCCCTTGGACACACAGATTCTCTATTTAGTGGTGCTGCTAGAATGGGTGAGGGGAGGCGAAGGTGGCATAGGCCATACAAAATTATCTTTCCTGTCCTCTTTCTTTAATGTTAAAACCAGGTACTATGATCATTCTTCCTGATTTTTGGTTCTTCTGACGGTCCTTTCTTACATGGCGAGTTGTTGAATATCGTTTTCCTGTGAAGGGATGATTGGTGGAAGGTTCTATTTAGTAATCTTGCTCAGCAGAGCCTTTCTTTAAAAATAGTAGGATACTAACATTGATCTTATTTGCTAGTCTGTCATTTATTATTTAAGTATTTTTTCATATATAACCCTTTTAATTTGTAGAAAATTCAAAGCTCTTTAATACTCTGGGTTTTGTGATGTTTGGAAAGGTCTTCTTCCAATCCTGGATAATTAAAATTATAATTTTATTTCTTAAGTATAAAACTTAAGTCCCCCCAGAATTTTCTTTGATATACAGAAGTCAAATAGGAATCCCAATGTTCCTTATTTTTAATGCCAACTCTTAAGAATGTATCTATATCACTTCTTATATAATATGTTTTATCTTTCTTATTTTAAATTCCAAGTTTACCAAATATAGTAAATTTTTTATATGCATTTGGTGTATGTATCTGTTCTATTCCATTCCACTAATCTGTACCAAATTGTAGCATTATAAGTATCTGGTAGTGCTGGCACCACCTCATTACTGTTCATGTTCAAAACTGGCTATAATGTTCTTATGCGCTCACAGGGAAACTTTAATTTACATTTACTATCAAATAAACTAAATTTTGTATTAAAAATATGAAATACTTCTATAAACTTATAAGTAGCAAAAATAATCATGGGAGGGCAAAAGGAAGAAATTAGGGAAAGTTTTGAATATTAATAATTTAGTGAGAGAAAAAGTACATACTCTGTTTTGATCAGAATAACGGCAAACCAAACATAAAAGACACTAAACTGCATGCGATGAACCCTAGTTACACTGAAAACAAGTACTACTGTTTCCTAGTTTGGTAACTAATCTATGTTAGTAACAGCAAATCCTTAGATTCAAAATCTGTTCTGTATTGCTCTTTTGGCCTTACTCAGTTACTTGGTAAAAGTCTAAAACACAAGGACTTACTACTGCAGTGATATTTTTTTTTAAGACAGAGTCTCAAGCTGTCACCCTGGGTAGAGTGCTATGGCATCACAGCTCACAGCAACCTCCAATTCCTGGGCTCAAGCGAGTCTCCTGCCTCTGCCTCCCAAGTAACTGGAACTACAGGTGCCCGCCACAACGCCTGGCCATTTTTT
>CAUYRH010009038.1:0-26226 GCA_963574655.1 Perodicticus potto
ATGTTTGTAATTTCTCTTTACAACAATATATTTTCTCTAATTTCAATATCAGGTGTATCCTGATCATGTAGAATGATACTGAAATATTTCTTTTATTGTTTATAAGATTTCTGGAATTGCTTGTTTTGTAAGAAAAAAAAATTCAAACAGTACCAAAAAATGCAAAAAAAAAAAGAATATATATTTTCACATAGTAAATGAGAAAATCTCATGAATGGTATGTTAACCAGGTGGATGAAAATATCTCCGATAGCAGTACAAATTCTTAACATTAGTACCTCATGTAAACACTACCCATAATAAAAATTATATGGACTGACTCACTATGTTTAAGCTTCTTATAGAAATTTAAATATGCTATTGGGAATAGTCAAAATATGGTATCAACCTAAATATCTATCCACTGATGGATGGATAAAGAAAATGTGATATATACACACAATGGAATACTATTCAGCCAGAAAAAGAAGGAAATCCTGCCATTTGTTACAACACAGATGAACCTAGAGGACATTTTGTTAAGTGGTATTAACCAGGCACAGAAAGACAAATAGCACGTGCTCTCACACATATGTGAAATCTAAAGAAGTTGATCTTCTAAAACTGAAAAGTAGAATTATAATTCCAGTAACTGGGGTATTTGGGGGAGGCAGAGGGAAGACACTGGTTAAAGGATAAAAAATTTCAGTTAGGAGGAATAATTTCAAGAGATCTATTGTATAATATGGTGACTACAGTTTATAACAATACACAGAGGCAGGTGCAGTGGTTTACGCCTATAATCCTAGCACTTGGAAGGCCAAGGTAGGTAGACTGCTTGAGCAAGACCCAGACCTCATCTCTAAAAATAGTGAGGCATTGTGGGAGGCTGAGGTAGGAGGATCACTTGAGCCCAAGAGTTTGAGGTTGCTGTGAGCTATGATGCCAAGACACTCTAACCAAGGATGGCAAAGTGAGACTCTGTCTCAAAAAAATAAATAAATAACAATATACTGTATTCTTGAAAAATGCTAGAAGCCAATGTTAAGTGTTCCTACCCCAAAAACGGTAACTATGTAAAGTAATGCATATGTTAAACAGCAGATTTAGTTGGTCTACAATAATATAATATATTGCTAATTTTTGCTTTTTCCTGCTGAAAACTTTATGTCCAAATAGGCTGCAGAAGATAATTAAAAACTAACAACTGTGGGGGAAAAAGGAAAGAAATTCTAATGTTTATTTTTACCACTTAAAAGTGACTTTTTAAATATGTACCTGAATTTCATCTTAATTCAAGACAAGAACCATGCATTGCTAAAGGTCTAGTTTTTAAAGTCCCTCTATTATGAGCATGTAATAATTAAAATATTAAAGAAAAAGCTATTTTTTCATTACGTAATTTTCATCAACATTTTACTATAATCTTACTAGTGCTCTACAACTTATTAGGGATACTACAAATAGTGTTTGTGCAAAGGCCATGTAAATATTCTCCTATGAAAATTATTTCCAATATATTAGAATATAATGAGATTGATTATTTCCAATATTTCAATCATGGCAATTTATTTCTTGGCCACTCACAACTGAATAAACATACATATAAGCTAATATAAACTGCTGAAGTTCATCAGTAATCCTCCAATATGGTGATTTTCAATTTTTTTTTTTTTTGGCTTTATAATCTCTTCTGTGGAATCTTACCCAGAACATGAGAAAACAGAATAGAAAGAGCTGCTCTGATTGAAGCTGGCAGGTGCTCAGTGACACTCTGAGCAAGCCAGCTGAAAATGAAGCTCCCACCACATGGTTCACCTCTCCTCTTTCCCCAGCAAATCTAACTCTTCTATCAGGACTCTGCTTGGGTATTACCTCCCTAGAGAAGCTTTTCCTGAATCCCAAAAAACGAGGTGTTAGGTATCTCTTAGAACCTTTATAGTCTCCCATATTTCACCCATCAAGGCTGAGATTCATCCACTGTTACATAATAACTTGTGAGCAGCACCTGAGAGCTACAGTCAGAAGAGGTACACATTATATATTAGGTGAATGAGTAAATAAGTGAATAATTGTGTGTCCCGATTCATAACAACGATTTCTCTTCATTTAGATATGAAAAGCTCTTTCTCTAGAATACAAGCACCAGTATGGTAGGGACTATGTCAATAGTGGTTACCTTGTATCCATATTACCTGGCACAGAGTATCACTGTGTGGTACAATAGTGGTTGCTTTGTACCCATATTACCTGTCACATAAGTATCTTTGACCAGCTCTTGCCTCTATCCCTAGGAATGTCCCGAGAGTACTTCACTTTGAACTGTTGGAATCTTTTCCTTTGGCACTGGCCCTGGGGTAAATTTGGGTTATTGTTGCATCTCAGCTACTCACTAGCTATGTGAGTTTAGGAAATTCACATAAAAGATCAGGGTCTCATTTTCTGGTCACCAGTGAAATAGTTTATAAATATGTTTTAGTACTAAAAGCCTTTTTCTTAAATAAAATTTTAGAATGAGGCCCAATGTATTAAAAAGATAAAAGTAGGCTTGGCACCTATAGCTCATTGGCTAGGACGCCAGCCACATATACCGGAGCTGGCGGGTTTGAATCCAGGCCAGGCCTGCCCAACAACAATGACACCTACAACAAACAAATAGCCAGGTGTTATGGTGGGCGCTTGTAGTCCTAGCTACTTGGGAGGCTGAAGCAAGAGAATCGCTCAAGCCTAAGAGTTTGAGGTTGCTGTGAGCTGTGACGCCACAGCACTCTATCCAGGGTGACAGCTTGACACTCTGTCTTACAAAAAAAAAAAAAAAAAAAAGATAAAGTAATAATGATGTTTCTTATTCCACTCAGTTCTACACTGTTTGAAGAAAATGCCCCTAAAAATACCTCCTGAGAGCTGAGTATAATTTGGAAAACACTAAACAAGCTTATCTACAAAGACCGGGTCCAGCATTAACATTCTATGATTTATCCATTCAAACAAATATTTAAGTGCCTACTCTGTACCAGGTACTGAAAAAGACACTGAAGAGAACAGCAATAAACAAAACAGGTGGAATTCCTCAAATATTTATGCCAAAATTAAATATTCAGGACACTGCTTAATACTCACTTAAAATGAAAAGATTAAAATACTCCTTCTAGTCTCTTTTATAAAGAGTGTAGAAAATAAGACAACTTACCAAATGCCCAAATAGCTAAACAGACTGACAGAATAGTTAAATTTCTGAAACACGTATCACATTTTCCCTAACCAAAATGTCAGTACCTTATGTAACAATTTTTCAATTTGTACTATTTTCTTCCAAATTACTTTTATGCCAATTTCTCAACAACATACCTACGTTGATACAAGTAAGCAGGGCCAGGCACACTGGTGCATGTCTGTAATCCCAGCACTCTGGCAGGCTGAGGCAGGTGGATCAACTGATGCCAGGAGTTCAACACCAGCCTGGGCAATATAATGAGACACTATCTCTCCAAAAAATAAAAAAAATAAAATAAAATAAAAAAGGAAAAAGTAACCAGGCATGGTGGCATGTGCCTGTAATCCTAGCTACTTGGGAAGCTGAGGTGGGAGTTAGAGGCTGCAATGACCTATGATTATGCCAATGTACTCCAGCCTAAGCAACAGAGCCAGACCTAGTCTCTGGAATAAGAAAAAAATTTTAATGCTAGTAATCAGTAGTTAACATATTATGCTTGTTCTTGTAATTTCTAATTTATTTTTTACTTGCCCTTTCTTTTAGCATTTTTAGGATCTTTAGCCATCTAATTTTTTGATACTTTACAATTTTAATACTTACAATATCAATTTGAGAGTGAAATCTAAAAGGCAGAAACTATTTTTAATCAGTATTTGATCATTTATTTCATTTGAGAAGTACCTACTATATACAAGGCATTCTGCTATAAAGCAGTAACAAGAACATTTTCTTTCCATTTTATTCTTTACTTTTCTTTCCCATTAAACGTGGATCTGACTTCTCTAGGGTTCCCCCGATCTATAATATTCTTCCCCATACTTCACATACATACCATATCTAGTCATTCACTCAACCAAAGGCACAGTGCTAGGCAATGTAACAGGTGTTGACAAATCCTTCCCTCAAAACATAAAAGAATAAAGACAGTGAAGATATTTCAGAAGAAAAATCTATTAAGACTTAGTATCATCAGAAGTATGAGAGAAAGAAATAAAGAAACAATTCTCAGTTTTGTTGTTGACAGACTAAGTAGATAATGATGTCATTAACACAATAGGAATTTTTAAAAAACACACAATAGGAATTTGAAAGGCTTGTCTGGAACAATTAAAAATTTGGTTTTAGAATGTTAAATGTAAAACTCCTTCTCGATATTCCAGTTGAGTTGCCCAGATAGCAATGAGAAGTACTCCTTGGTTTTCAGTAACCACTATGTGGGAGGACCTAAAGACACTGAGGTAAACACAATCCCAAACCTAAGGAACGTTAAGACACAGGTGACAGAAAATACAAATAAATAGTGCTTACAGGAGAAACTCAGGTGAGAGACTAGAGGCAAAGTGCTGACCAAAACAGGAAGACCCTGTAAAGCCATCCTCAAGAGATTAGATTTATCTAGGCAATAACGAGCCACTTACATGTTATAAATAGGGAACAGTTTGATCAGATTTGCATTTAAGAAAAGTATCTCAAGAATGGAAGAAAAAGTATCCAACGTATACAGCCCTACTATGAAGCTAATTTATAGCTTTCATATGTAAGCTATAACCCAATTATAGCACAAGAATATGGGGAAACTGGTAAGGCAGGGAAGGGGGTGGGGGAGGGTGGGTGGAGAGAGGGTAAATGGTGGGATCACACTTATGGTGCATCTTAGAAGGGACAGGTAAAACCTACTAAATGCAGAACACAAATGTTTTCACTTAATAAACGAGAAAATCTCATGGTTATGTCGAACAGCTGGATGAAAATATTTCAGATTGTATATGAAGCCCGCACACTGTACCCCATGACTGCACTAATGTACACAGCTATGATTTAATAAATAAAAAAATAATAATAATTAATAAAAAAAATCCCTCTCAGAATGCATGCAAAATATTCTTACAAAATTATAATTTCTCACTCATAATGCATATCCATTTTCTTGTAATTCTTTGTGTTCTATTTTTGGTTTTGGAGGTAGTCACAAAATAAAGTTTTATTTGCAACAAAAAAAAAAAAAAAGAAAGACTACTCTTGCATCAATAAGAAAATTGGAGGAAGTGAAAACGAAAGACAAGATGAATGAATAAGAAAGACAATACTGCAGAAATCTGAGCAAGAGCTGATAGATTATAAGATGCACAAAGGTCAAAAGAAGAAAAGGTAATATTTGAGTTCCTGCCTTTCCCAGACAATACTCAATTAAGATCTCTAAAGTACAGCACTAGTACCTGAACTATTTTTAACCATAAGAATAAAATAGTACTAGCATCAGGGGAGTACTAAGCACACCTGATGGGCCTAGCACTATACTATGCTCAGTCTCCTTTTCTACATCAAACTGTGGAAAATTCATTCTCATCAAGGTACAATATGATTAAATAGCTGCAAGATCTGGGATACCTTTACAATTATATACTTTGAGCTGGGGATTGAGGAATGTATTAATTTTTCTTCTATAACCATTTGAATTTCAAGTTATATAGCCTTTATGGAAAATATGTGATATAATCTAAATATATTTAGTATACTCTAAAGAAAAGCAAAACTGAACATATCCAAGCAGTGACATGCTTCTAGGATTACTCAGTCACTTCATCAGCTTTTTAAAAGTTTATACTATATAATGTTTTGTGTTTTTTTTTCTTTTTGGAGACAGAGTCTCACTCTCTCACCCAAGCTGGAGTAGAATGATATGATTATAACTCACCGCAACCTCAAACTCTTAAGCTCAAGGTATCCTCCTGCCTCAGCTTCCCATGTAGCTGGGTCTATAGGCATGCAACACCATACAGGCTAATTTTTCTATTTTTTTGTAGAGACGGGGTCTCACCATGTTGCTCGGGCTGGTCTGGAACTCCAGACCTCAAAAGATCTTCCCACCCTGGCCACCCAAAAGTGCTGGAATTAATTACAGATGTAAACCACTCTGCCTGGCCATATACAGATCTTATATACTGCCAGGAGAGAAGTTTACCATGAATCTCTTATTAACACAGTAGTGATTGGATAAGGGGTGACAATGTGTCCAGAGCTACCATGTGGGACAATTCTGACAAGTAAGACTTAGATTAAGGTTTCCTGGGAGCACCCCTTCCTGCTTTTTCCTTTCTTCCTTCCACCTGGAATTGTAAACATAAGGCTGGGGCTGTAGCAGCCCTCTTATAACCAAGAGATAATAAACATGTGGACAAAGATCCTCCTAGGCATAAGAGAATACAAGAAAAGAAGCCTGAGACACAGATATTACTTTGTTACTGCTGTACCACCAGTCATATCTTTAGACCTTTTGCTAACGGAGAATATTAAGTCCCTCTGTGGCTAAGCAACTATAGGTTGAATCAGTTCTAATTTATACACTCTGCAGCTCTTACAGAATTAAGACCAGGCTCTTAACATTGCATATAAGACCCTTTATCCTCAGCTCCTTAACACATCCGACCTTATTTCATACCAATTTGTCCCACACTTTCCACTCGATGTCAGCACAGCACATACCATTAAGCTGTTTTTCTACCTGTAACTCTACACATACCTTTCTACCTATAACTCTCTTTACTTTCTTATCCCTCTATTCCTTCAGTAGTCCAGATATCCTGAGTCACAAGTTAAGGAAGATGCTCTACCCTCTGGTTCTCTCATCACCCTTTGCACCTGTCAGTACAGGGACTATGCTATAACAGAGCTGTTTGTTTATATATTTGTCTTCCCAACTAGACTACCAGCCCCTCAAAAAGAAAAAAGTACCTTAGTCCTTTTGGTATTCCTAGATCCTAGTCAACTAAGTATACTCAGTAAATGTTGGTTGAATGAATTAGATTTATATAAATCATGACTGTAGACTGTTAAATGACCCGCCCTTAAGATCAAAAACTCATTTTCACCCATACAACTGTTCTGAAAAAAAGAAAAATGCTTGATCATTTTCTTCAC
This sequence comes from Perodicticus potto, assembly GCA_963574655.1. Classification (NCBI taxonomy): domain Eukaryota; kingdom Metazoa; phylum Chordata; class Mammalia; order Primates; family Lorisidae; genus Perodicticus; species Perodicticus potto. Next base: position 7,112 of record CAUYRH010009038.1, read on the forward strand.
CATCTGTTCTTTTAGGACATCATTTCTGCTTTTAAGCAGAAGAGCTACAAAGAGCTGCAAGTCCTAAAGACAACCCTAACAAGCTATACTCACCTTCCCTAAAAGATGAGTCTCTCTTCCAATGGGAAGACGGGAAAGAAAATTGAAGATGATCAGAGAATACATTTTATTATACATTATTAGCAAAACTCATGAAAATGAAAGTAAACAAAGAAAATAAGATTCCTTTATACCTATCACATTGCTGCATTATGGAAATTTCTTTGATTATTTCCTGAAGATCTGACTCAACAGGTACTTGTTTAATTGCAACAACTTGACCAGATTCCTTATGTATTGCTTTAAATACACTTCCATAAGACCTAAAAAAAAAAAAAAAAAAGACATTATTTTTGTACTATTAAACATCATAACTACTAGATAAAAGTCCATGAGTTTTCATTCATCATCTTTTATAATTTAAAACATTATTTAAATGGTTAAAAAATTAAAGTAGGCGGCACCCATAGCTCAGTGGGTAGGACGCCGACCACATACACTGAGGCTGGCGGGTTCGAACTCGGCCCAGGTCAGCTAAAATCAACAATTGCAACAAAAAAATAGCCAGGCATTGTGGCAGGTGCCTGTACTCCCAGCCACTTGGGAGTCTGAGGCAAGAGAATAGCTTAAGCACAAGAGTTTAAGTTTGCTGTGAGTTGTGATACCACGGCACTCTACCAAGGATGACACAGTGAGATGCCGAAAAAAAAAAAAAAAAGGAAATTAAAGTAAACAAATAAGAAAAGTTAATGAAATACATCTGAACTTCTTCAGTTACAGATGTAAAATCACCAAGTTAATATATAATGAGATGCCATTTTTCTGAAGTATGAAAGAAACAGACATACAGTTTACCAGCTCAAACACAGCATTGAGAAGATATAAATGGAAATTAAAAGACCAAAATGAACATTAAAAACAGCCAAAGGTCAGGTGCAGTGTCTCAGACCTGTAATCCTAGAACTCTAAAAGGCCAAAGTGGAAGGACTGCTTGAGGTCAGAAGTTCAAGACCTACCTCAGCAAGAGCGAGACCCTGTGTTCACCAAAAACAGAAAAATTAACTGATCCAATGGTGTATCCCTATAGTTTCAGCTGCTTGGGAGGCTGAGATAGAGGATCACTTAAGCCCAGGAGTTTGAGGCTCTGAGGCTCCAGTGAGCTATTATCACCCCCCACTATACTCTAGCCAGGGCAATGGAGCAAGACTTTGTCTTGCAAACAAACAAACCAAAAAAAGCAAATAAAAATTTTTTTGGAAATTAAAAATAGCCCCAGTCTTTGCAACCATTGAGTAAAGGCAACAAAAAAATAAATGTTAAAATACAGCCAAATTCTCAAACTAGAAGGAAAGGCTGACCTCAAACAAAATAATCTCTACAACAGTGGTTCTCAACTTACCTAATGCCACCACGCTTTAATACAGTTCCTCATGTTGTGGTGACCCCCAATCATAAAATTATTTTCATTGCTACTTCATAACTGTAATTTTGCTACCATTATGAATCATATCGAAAATAATTTTATGGTTGGGGGTCACCACAACATGAGGAACTATATTAAAGGGTCACGGCATTAGGAAGGTTTGAGAACCACTGCTTTAGAATATCCAAGTCCCAGACCCTTGTTCATACAGTCTGAGAAACAGATAAAAACTTCATCTGGGGCGGCACCTGCGGCTCAGCGAGTAGGGCGCCGGCCCCATATACCGAAGGTGGCGGGTTCAAACCCCGTCTCGGCCGAATTGCAAAACAGAAAAATGACCGGGCATTGTGGCGGGCGCCTGTAGTTCCAGCTACTCGGGAGGCTGAGGCAAGAGAATTGCTTGAGCCCGGGAATTGGAGGTTGCAGTGAGCTGTGTGACACCACGGCACTCTACTGAGGGCAATAAAGTGAGACTCTGTCTCTACAAAAAAAAAAAAAAAAAAAAAAAACTTCATCTGGCCACTGCATTAACCCTGAAGTCAGGGAAGCCAGGAATCTCCAGCTTCATCTTCATCTGGCCACTGAATTAACACTAAAGTGAGAGAAGCCAGGAATCTTGATCTACCTGAGTTACAGATCCAAGGTCTCTTCAAATACTCCTTTTACTATCTTCTCCTCCTCAAGAGAAAGACTACACACTCACATGTACATAAGTGAAGAACAGGATCCAATAATCACTTACCAAAAAAGTTATCTCTGCTGTAACTCTTGAAACTCAGATAATTAAATATTTATTTACATGTGAGAAAAAAATTAAAAATAAAACAAATATATGTTTCCAAAAGCAAAAATAATGAGGAAGAAATCACTTACACTTTAGTATGAACTTAAGAAACAAGGTTAAAACCTTCCACTATGTATTGAGTTCTTACTATAAGCCAAATTCTGTGCTAGGAGTTTTGACATTATCAAATCACAAACATGAAAAAATACTATTATAGTCATTATAAGATGACAAATAATTTTAAAATAGAACAAATACATATGTATAACCAGCTCATGGCTTAAATGGCCAGCTCAAGTCTGAAAGAACCAGAAAACTTCTAAATGCCCCAAAAGAATTTCTTATTCCTTATAGACACAGCACTGAAATTTCTGAAAATCAAACTTAAAATGCGATCTTCCTAGAAGCTGGATTATATGGCAAACTGAATTCACAACACCACCAAGTCTGGTGTGTTAAAAGTTAAGGCATTTAAGAATAAAGAGAGGTACCCAGAAAATTGGTATTGGGACATTTAGGCAGATTATCATTAATCTAGGTAACCTAAACCTCCAAATCCTACCATGCCTCCTTTGCCAGCAAAAATCAACCCTGCCCTCCAGTCTGAGAAAATTAGCCTCTCCATGCCTGAAGATTCTCTCTACCTCACCTGAGGCAATCATTTTTCAGGAGAATGTGGATCCTCCACTGGACCACTCCACCATTACCTTTCATTGTCTCCAGACCCATAATTACACTCAAATCCCCATAAATACCAAAAGGATGACTGGAAAATCTAACCCCAAAGCAAATACTATTCCCATCAAAAAAGCTTTAAGATTTTTGCCAACTTTTGATCAGTAGAACCCTAAATAACGTGTGGGAATGAATTCCAAGATTTCCAAGGAGATAGGAATTTGTAATAGTGACACAAAACCAAAAATTCTAGACACAGTATGTTAGCTCATGTTAGGGATGCTCCTAACAGTATGCTCAGCTAGTTAACTGAAACCTGGACTCACAAGAGGCCTACATCAAGAAGATGCCAAGCGATCCTCCTCGTATACGTTGAAGGAAGATAAAAGGCTCAAGGAAATGAAATACTAGAATGGGCATATGTTACATGTGACTTGCTCATCCACTTCCTAAATATGTTTATGGAAAAGGTCCAGAGGACACCCAGAATCAATGTATAGCACAAGAGAGAGACAACAGAAAACCCAACACTGAAATAGACTCCCCGAATTTTTTTTTCTTTTTGAGACACAGTCATGCTTTGTCACCCTCGGTAGAGTGCCATGGTGCTCACAACAACCTCAAACTTCTGGGCTTAAGTGATCCTCTTGCTTCAGCCTTCCAAGTAGTTGGGATTATAGGCATACCCGCCACAACGCCCGGCTATTCTTTTTGTTTTTTTTTAAAGAAATGAGGTCTCGCTGTTGCTCAGGCTGGTCTCAAACTCATGAGCTCAAGCACTCCACTAACTCGGCCTTCCAGAAAGGGAGGATTACCAGCCTGAGCCAACACACCCGGCCTAGGCTCCCTGAATTTAATAGATAATGTCCTTGTCCTGGGACAAGTGAAATGGCAACATGTAACCACCTAAAAAAAGGTAGCTATGGTAACCATAATGGGTAGAAAAGTAAGGCTGAGTTACAGTGCTTTTTTATTCATCTAGGTTAATACTAAAGTTATGCTGGTTTCAGAAAAATAACACAATTGTTTGTGTTTTAAGCTAGATAAAACATATCTGGTACCTTTTTTGGTGAGGAGGTAAAATTAACACAATTGTTTGTGTTAACAAAAATAACACAATTGTTTGTGTTTTAAGTACTAGGTTTGTGTTTTAAGTACTAGATAAAATATATCTGGTACATTTTTTGGTGAGTTCAGTAGCATAATGCATGGTTCACAGTGTTGTATAACTGATATCTCTATGTAGTTCCCAAATGTAGAGAATCTGCTTTTGGTCTCTATAAATTTATCTACTCTGGTACGTCATATAAACAAAATCATATAATATATGACCCTTTGTATTTGGCAGTTTTCACTTGGCATAATATTTTTGAGGTCCAACGACCCTGTAGCATGTATCAATACTTCATTCCTTTTTATGGCTAAACTGCCACTGTATGGACATAGCACATTTTTTTTAACCATTCATCAGCTAATAGACATGTGGGCTGTTTCCACATGTTGGCTATTTTGAATAATGACCCTATGAACTGGTCCCTTTTTAACTAATAGGTATTTAATCACCTTTCTATCATGTCTGTGGTAAGTGATTTACTTAAGTTTTAACTTCTTAGAGGGTCAATTCACAGAATTTATACTTTGTTAGGGAATCATCTTTTCTTCTAGATTTTCAAATTTGTTGTCACAGAGCAGCATATGGTACTTTCTCAATACTTCAAACTGGTTCTCTGTCAGTAGCTCTGTGTTTTTTCTTATTCCAAATCGTCTATATTTTTGTTCTATTTTCTTTAGTCAACATCAGAAGAGACATAACTATTTTAGCATTTTGTTCAGATGCTTTAATATCTTTCATTTTTATATTTTTATTTTCCATTTTATTAATTTCAGCCATTTCTTTAATTCTCATCCTAGTTTTCTTTAGTATATTTTATTATTTTCCTAAGTACTTTAAATAAGCACTAAGTTTCTTTACTTTTTGCCTTTCTTCTTTAGTAAAGAAAGAATATAAAAACTAAAACTTTTTATGTAGTTTTATTGTATTCCACAGATATTGGTACAATGTGTTTTCCTTTTCACTGTTTGTTAGATAATTTATAATATTGTCTTCAATCCACTGGTCACTGGATTATGTTTCCTAATTTCTAGTGTGAGGTTTTCTCATATTGTAATTAATTTTTTCCAATTTAGTAGAGTGTAATCAGAAAATATGACCTATAAAAATCTCTTTTTTAGAATTGGAGGTTTTTTATTTTATCAATAGCCCATGAAAATACCTCAAAAAAGAGGAGGACTGCAAAGAGATATATATGTATATATGTTTTTATGTTTTATGTTTTTATAACTTAGACAAGTACTTCATAATACTTATCTGTAATCAAGTTTATGTTTAATTCCTTTCTATGTCTTATCTTTTTTCTATTACACTTGCTCAATTCTGAAAGAGATATATTGAAATCTCCCATACAATTCTACTTTTACTAGATTCCTGAAATTACTAACAGCTGTTCTATCATAACTGTAGCTGCCATGGTGTCTGACATATATTCCGTTATACAATGTCTTTTATATTATTACATAATATCCCTCTTTATTCAGCTGAGATCTTTTAACTTTATCTCATGTAGTGTTTTTTTGTTACTTGTATGTTTATCTCTTTCTTATTCAATTTTTTATTAAAAATATCCTTATATTTCCACTCTCTGTTTCACATAGCTCTCTTATAAAGAGCACATAGCTAGATTTGGCATATCAATTTACTTCTAGCAGTTTACCTTTTAATGGGAGAACTGATGTTTAGTGAAAAATATACTTTACTTTATTCCTTCTATTTTATGTGTACCTTATTTTACATTTTTCCCTCTATTTCCTTGTCCTATTCTTGCTGATCGAAGCTGCTATTAATTCTGTTTGTACTGGACATTCTCCTATACTTTGCCATTCTATTAACTGCTCCCTACATTTCTTCGTGCTCAAAATGAGACATTTGTCTATTATTATTTTAATAATAATCACTGTTTCTCTGCCTATACATACTGTTTTCCTCACTGAGACACTCAATTTATTCATATCTACTACTTACCCTTTCCCAAAATGAAAAAACCCCAAGGCTCAGAGACATAGCCTTAAGGTCAGTTATATAAGAAAATCAAAATCAGGGGGCGCCTATGGTTCAGTGAGTAGGGTGCAGGCCCCATATACCGAGGGTGTTGGGTTCAAACCAGGCCCTGGCCAAACTGCAACAAAAAATAGTCCGGAATTGTGGCAGGTGCCTGTAGTCCCAGTTACTCGGGAGGCTGAGGCAAGAGAATCAATTGCCTAAGCCCAACAGCTGGAGGTTGCTGTGAGCAGGGCGACAAAATGAGACTCAAGTCTCAAAAAAAAAAAGAAAATCAAAATCTTTCAAGCTTATTAAATTAACCGCCACGTGAACTCTATTTAACTTATGCTAGTTCTGAACCCAGGGCCTCATGATGCATATATAACTCACACATCTCCTGACCTATCTTGGCCTAATAAAACACCATGGTTCCAAGGAAAATTTTTTTATTTAGTGTGCTAGTCAATGTGTCAATGAGAATGCCATGTGTAGGGCGGTGCCTATGGCTCAAAGGTGTAGGGCGCCAGCCCCATATGCGGGAGGTTGTGGGTTAAAACCCAGCCCCTTAAAAAAAAAAAAAAAAAAAGAATAAATAAATAAATAAATAATGGAGAATGCCATGTGTGATAAACTAACAAACCTTCTGGAAATTATTTCACAGCACATTTCTTGCTTTTTCCTTATATATGTAAACATGGCCAATTTCTCTGAAGAACACCATTATCAGATCTAACAAATTCTAATTTTAAAATACCATATGAACTACCAATTTAATTACTATAAATAATATTCAATTAAAGCAAATATACTCCGGTTGTAAGATTAACATCGTATAGTATTTTTTAATTGTTTTACCACTATCTAAATGCTTTCTTATTTTCTTTTTTTTTGACACACAGTCATGCTTTGTTGTCCTCGATAGAGTGCCATGGCGTCATAGCTCACAGTAACCTCTAAATCTTGGGCTCAAGCGATTCTCTTGCCTCAGCCTCCTGAGTAGCTGGGACTACAGGCACCAGCCATAACCCCCAGCTATTTTTAGAGACAGGGTCTCGCTCTTGCTCAGGCTGGTCTCAAACCTATGAGCTCAGGCAATCCACCTGCGCCGGCCACCCATGCTTTCATATTTTTTGTACTTACCCTTCTCCAAGTTTCTCCAATACATCAAAAACTTCTTCGGGCTGCTTTGTCAAACTGTCTTCACTCAGCTTTTTTAGCTTACTAACAAAAAAAAAAAAAAGTTTTTTCATTGAGGCATTTTTTTTAATTTAAAATTTTATTTTTAATAAGCATATTCAGGCCTCCCAAATCAAATAATATAAAAAGTATACAGTAAACATTCTTTTTCCAAGCCCCGTTCCTCATGTGCCTAGCAACATCCCCTAAAAAAACCACTTTTATTAGTCTCTTATGAAACTTTCATACAAATATGAATATACAGAGTGGCCACAAAGTTCGTGACAAATTTTATGGCCCCCCTATTTATTAAGACATCCCCTTTTTAATATATGGGACAGCATTTTATACTTTTCATACTTATTAGTATCTTACCTGTCCTTTTCACTTAACAATACTTATACAACCTATGCTGGAGATCTTTATATCAGTACATATAGGTTGATCATCCCTAATGTGAAAACTTGAAATCCAAAATGCTCTAAAATTCAAATCTTTACATGACTTACATGTAAAGTACATGCGTACTTACATGCGTACTTACATGACTCCAGAGTGAAAAATTCCACACTGAACCTCATGTAACAGGTCATAATCAAACCGCAGGCACAAAACACACAGTTTATTCAGCTACCCTAATGGAAAAAGGGAACTTCCCAGCACCCTTCAGTTGCAATTTATCTTTTCCACGCACACCCAGATTCCCCCATGTAACCACAACCACAAAGGATACTGTGGCACACGTGCATGCAAGACACACCAACAACAGGCTCCTCACAATGCTCCACATGGGGCCAACAGCTTATACATATTACTGTGTTTTTTTGTTTATTCAATGCTCAGTGGTATAATGATATTACTGAAAATGTCTAAAAGGCCTGCAAACACCAGTATAGGTTAACAGAGATAAAAGAGAAAGCACTTATATTTATCTCTAGCACAGAAAGTCGAGGTGCTAGAGAAACTGGGCAACAGCATAGATGTCAAACAACTTACAGAATAACTGTTAGAATGACCACTATACATGAGCTGAAAAAACAAAAGGATAAACTGTTGAAGTTCTAGGCTAAAAGTGATGAAGAGAAGTTAATGGAAAATACAAAAACACTGCATAAAGCTAAAAATGAAGATCTTGAATGTGTACTGAAGGAATGGATCCATCAGCATGACATTGAACTCATACATATATCATTTAATAAATATGCCAATCACTGTAAAATAAACTCATAAGCCCCTCCCCAGCTGACTATAGGTCCCCATCTTGACCAAGGGGACCCCAGAATAAACCTAAAGCTAAATCACTGGCTATGAGAAGGGAGGTCAGACACATCTGGTCTTGCCCCGTCCCTTTTGGAGATCCTCTCTTTTTTTGTTTGTTTGTTTTTTTCCCTGGTTTCAATTACCTGCAGTCAACCATGGTCTAAAAATATTAAGTGAAAAATTCCAGGAAAAAAACAAATCATAAGTTTTGTTTTTGTTTTTGTTTTTGTTTTTTATTGTTGGGGATTCATTGAGGGTACAAGAAACCATGTTACACTGATTGCATTTGTTGGGTCAAGTTCCTCTTACAATCGTGTTTTGCCCCCAAAAGGTGTGGCACACACCAAGACCCCACCCCCCTCGCTCCTTCTCTCTCTCTGCTCTTCCTTTCCCCACCCCTCCCTCCTTCTTTCTCTCTCTGCTCTCCCCTTCCCCCACCCCCACCGTGTCATTAATTGTAATTAATTGTCCTTAAATCAAAATAGAGTACATGGGATTCATGCTTCTCCATTCTTGTGATGTTTTACTAATAATGTGTTCCACTTCCATCCAGGTTAATACAAAGGCTGTAAAGTCTCCCATTTTTTTTAAATGGCTGAATAGTATCCCATAGTGTACAGATACCATAGCTTGTTAATCCATTCCTGGGTTGGTGGGCATTTAGACTGTTTCCACATTTTGGTGATTGTAAATTGAGCTGCAATAAACAGTCTAGTGCAAGCATCCTTATGATAAAAGGATTTTTTTCCTTCTGGGTAGATGCCCAGTAATGGGATTGCAGGATCAAATGGGAGGTCTAGCTTGAGTTCTTTGAGAGTTCTCCATACTTCCTTCCAAAAAGGGTGTATCAGTTTGCAGTCCCACCAGCAGTGTAAAAGTGTTCCCTTCTCTCCACATCCACGCCAGCATCTGCAGTTTTGAGATTTTGTGACGCGGGCCATTCTCACTGGGGTTAGATGGTATCTCAGGGTGGTTTTGATTTGCATTTCTCTAATAATTAGGGATAGAATAAAAGCTCTTTGAAGACGGGGATTATTTCAAAAGTGTTTTACCCAGTACAAGTATAATTTTAGCATAAAAAGATAGACAACAGATATTTATACATAAACTAATAAACATGAATTATAGTATTTTTATATTAGAAGACATCTAAGTGTTTAATAGCAGAGATGGATTAAATAAAATATGTCCTCTTCAAGTGGAAGCCTACCAAAAAGTAAAAAGAAAGAAGGATCTGATGTGGCTATTAAAAATAATGCTGGCTCGGCGCCTATAGCTCAAGTGGTTAGGGCGCCAGCCACATATACTGGAGCTGGCAGGTTCGAATTCAGCCCAGGCCACCAAACAACAATGAGAGCTACAATAAAAACAGATAATAATAACTGGGCATTGTGGCAGGTGCCTGTAGTCCCAGCTACTTGGGAGACTGAGGCAAGAGAATTGCTTAAGTCCAAGAGTGAGCTTACTGTGAGCTGTGACGCCACAGTACTATACTCAGAGCAACAGCTTGAGACTCTGTCTCAAAAAGAAAAAAAAATGCTGTAGAAGAAAATGTCTATAGCACACCAAAATTATATTTTTGATTGCTTATTGTCCAAAAAATAGCTGGCTTTAAATAATATGTATGCTACAATCTTAGTTACTCCATATACAATGAGTATCTAAAGATGTAAATACTAGAAGATTATACTAAAATATTAATGTTTGGCTGTAGTTTTACTGGTATTTTCCTATTGTATTTATATTTTCTAATATAAGAACAAAAAATGTTACAATGAGAGTACTAGGAAGTTAAAAATAGGGCTAAATGATGAGTAAATGGCCTGTGTGTAAGAAAAAGTAGATATTCTGAATGCTTCTAGAGCAGTGGTCCCCAGCTTTCTTGACACCAGCCACTGATTTCATGAGAGACAATTTTTCCACGGACAGGTGCAGGGAAGGGGCAGGAGGCAGAGCTCAGATGGTGATGTCGCCTGGGTTCCTAACAGGCCAGGGACCAGTACTGGTCTGTGGCCCTGGGGTTGGAGCCTACAGCTCTAAAGGGAAGACCCAAATCCAGTGGGAGAACGGTGCTGAGAAGCCAACTGTGACTTAACATCAGCAGTTAAAGCTGTTCAACAATGCAATGTGCCATAACTTGAAGTAGTAACTCTTATTCCCATAGGTATTTAAGCAGAGGCTAAATGACCATCTAAGAGGGGTTCATATGTTAGAGAAAAATCTTGTACTAAATGAACTCTAAGTTCTATAAACCGAAGCTGGAAGATTCGATGAGCTGATAGGCAGATATCCCACTATACACTCCATTTGATGGCCAAAGATTTCTTTATTTATCAACAAAGGGTAGGCTCCTTTATCCTACTATCTTCTGCAGTACCTTATCCATCTCGATGCTTCTTTTGGAAGCCACCTCTTACACTGTCCTCCTTAACTTGCTATACTATCTACATGAGCAAAGTTTCATCCTTTTCTCTCTTGATAGCTTCTGGATCTTCAAGAATACCCCACAGAGTGTCAGGTAATGTTTATGGCTGTCAGATATCCTTAAAGTGGATTGGATTTCCACCAGCCAAGAGCCTGCTATTTATCTATTTGTTTATTTATTTTTAGAGATGAGTTCTCACTCTGCTGACCAGGCTAGACTCAAACTTCTGGGCCCAAGTAACCACCCTGTCTTAGCCTCCTGAGTAGCTGGGACTGTAAGTGTGCACCAGGGTACCCGGCTTTGCTCTTTATTAATGGTCACAGGGCTCTGGGAAAGGGAGAAGCTAGAAGGAGGATAAAGAGCTGTGATATAGAGCAGACGGAAAGTTCGGCTAACTTGATAGTTTTTCTGAGCACGGTTCCTGGCTAATTAAAATGTCAATAGAGAAGTCTTGAACTGGCTTTCTTGAACTGCTGTACATTGGCCAGTATCTCTTCATAGCTTTAAACTTTTGATTGATAAGAAATTAAGCAATAACTTTGATTCTTATTTTGGAGCTATTTAAATAGTTTAAAGAAGCATTGATTAGATTCACAATATAAATAAACTCAATACAAAACCAGTGAAAAAGTGTCTTATCAGTGTACACTGATCACAACTTTTGAAATTGTTCAATCTTAAGGATAGTCCAGGGAGTAAGGATCTATTCGATGCAAAGAGAATATCTTATCTTTGGTTTCCAGTAACTAGACATTGGATAATCTTTGACTCAAAACTCTTCTAGGTTTGATTCAACTAAACTTTCTCTTCTAGGTTGGGAGGATAGAGCAGGAAACTTTTTTGGTATAGATCCAGACACTATATAAGGACTGGCTTAAAGGAGATCTCAGAACCTGCCAAGAAATGAATCAGAACCCAATGCTGGTGTGAAACTTATTTGGTCAATTTTGTAGAGCAGTGAAACTGTGAGGACATGTATTTATTTTATGATAAAAACTCCAAAACATACTTGTTCTCTTTATAAAAGAACACAAAGTACCAGGTTCAGCCCACCTATCATTCATTTGTGTGATCAGTTTCTTGGACTACTTTAAAGTGACCATCTGGGCTCCCTTGAAGATGGTGAAAAGAGGAGGATTAAGATTACAAAACCATCTCAAATTGTAACTGCCATGGTAACTGAAGCCTTGTACTCAGGGAAGACTGCTTAAACATCACACTTCTACCTTTGCCAAGAACTCCTGGAAAATTACAAGGTAAGTGGATTAGAGATAAGGCATTCAGGATACTTCATCAAGTCTGCTGAACCTCTTTTGAGGAATATCCAATTCCATTAGCTATTCAATGGAATGGGAATAAGAGAGTGGGCATGGGATGCTGACCAACAAAACAGAATGCCATTCAAAAGAAATTTCTCTCTTTTGCTGCCCATTGCAAAGCGCCACTGCTAACATATTTCTCGTTACAAAGACCCATCAGCTACTCTCCAGGGCAGAGAACTAGGATATACTCTTCCCAGTTATCCTCCAAAGTACATGGTCTCAGAATAGCATGGTGGCTAATTGGGAGACATAGCATAGTTCCTGTGGTCCTTCAAGCTTCTTACATACTCACCAAATCAAATCCATGCTTTCAGCCTCAGACGTTCTGAAGATGTAGACAAGGGGTAAAAAGAGGGAGAGTAACTACAGAATACAGTAGGATGATATGACCTGTGCTTTGTTAAGAAAGAAAGTGAGCTGTAGGCTTTTGAGAGGAAAAGACCAGCTCACAGAGGTAGTCTTACAGCACCATCTCTACAGACAGAGACAGTATGATGAAAACGGTAATGAGCATGATAAAGGCTGAAAAGCCACAGGAATATCACACTGATCTATTCCATGGCACAGATGTCTATATAAAGAATTTTAGCTAATAATATTTTAATGCCAAGTTCTTTTCATTGCTTTGGCTGAAACCCAGGAATGGCTCAAACATATATTTGGCATCTGGGCCATCTCTGGTGTACTAATTTCCTTTTGCTTAGTCATGTAGCCAGCAGTAGAGCTGATCTCAACTAAGGTGGCTGGTACTAATTGTTAGTTTCCAATTACTAGTTGTTCAAGGTTTATCAAGTATTGTGGCTTTAATTAGAGCCCTAAAATGTAAACTGCAGTGTCTTTAACAGACACATTCCGATGGGGATAATTTGATGAGCCAGTTGCTGTTGTATAGTAATTGGGAACCAAAGAGAGATTCACATATGAATAGTAAATTAAGATGCACAGTAGTAGCTGGGATTTATACCTGGACTGTTAGAGGCCTTAATGACCCCATAAAAGAGAATAAGGTCATTTGTTATTTAAAGGATCATAAGATATTGCATTTCATAAGGATATTGAGCATGTACAAGGTTAAAGCACTCATGAGTGAGCCAGATTCTCCCTTTATTCCATTTATAAGCAGAACCAGAAGAGTTAGCACTTCTTTGTAATAAAGCTCTAAATTCCAGAGTGACTTGCTGTTCTACCTCTCAAATCCCAAAGGGCAGATGCTGCTGGGCTGGGCTTTGTAAAATGTTAGTTTCATCCCCAAACTCAGTACAGACACTGAATCCTCCATTTTAGAACCAATTAAAATGAACGGTTTTCCAATTTTCTGGGACAAATTGTCACATGTGGCTGAATGGGGAGACCCAGAGGTCTGGAAAGGTGGCAGGGAAAACACCTAATTCTTGGTATTTCTTGGGTATAGCAGATCTCATTTTAGGCTGAATACAAATTTAAAGGGCTTAGCTATATGTAGATGAAGGAGTGAATAATGAAAATGGAAAACTCTAAATTACACGTGGAAACAGAATATAAAATAGCAGATTACTTAATATAATATTGTTCGAATTTAGAATGTATGGTCTGTATCATCTTTGCATTCTTAAATATGTTTTCCTTAGGCTTCTATTACAATTAGCCTCTGTTCTCTGTACACATGACCTATCAGCAGGAGAGAAAAACTGAGAAATACATTTGAGGATTCTACCCTGGGGTTAAAATTTGGTTGTGGATAATCCCTCTGTAGATAATGAAGAAGTGACAGCACCGTCTTTCATGTCTGTTACATGGTTTGTGTTATTGCTTTTGTAGCAGTAGGTCTATCTGCAGACACACACACAAACCTTCACAGAGAGCCATGCAATCATTTCTGTTATCATCATGTAGTCTATAGATATTTTTGTTAGCCAGGGTCTCACAGGGCACAGCAGAGACCTGTGGTAGGACAGGTTAGGAAACAAGGTAACAATTTCTCCAGGTGAGTAATCAGAACAACAGGAACAAATCAGAAGGCTGACTGTTGCTATTTAAATGGAAATTCTGTCAAGTTCCCAACATGCTGCAAATTTTATCCCTACAATGTTAAAGGATCCAGGTGGCAAAAACTTAGATGTGTAACTAAGGGTTATTGTGTTGGTATGAAGGGATTCAAGAAGTATTTCTGGTGTGGCAAGATGACAACACAACAAAGTTTTAAATGTTATTAAAATGATCAATGATGAATTATTTTAAGTATGCAGAAAAGGACAGAAATAAAAAATGCCCTTATGTCTACCCTTCAGAATTTGAAATTTGAACCAATTATTTTTCTTCTGATTAAAAACTAAGCCTAGACATGTGGTGGATTAGGAAAATGCACAAGGAAACACTCTCCACCCTTCCTTTTAGATGCACTGCTTCTATGTGATTTTGTATTTCCTCCCATCAAAGATAAAGCCAACTTTACCACCCCTTAAATCTGAGCTGGGCTTGTGACTTGAATAAGCCAGTATCATGTCACTTCATGATTTACCTTGGCTAACTTGTACCGTTTCAGAGCCTAACCCTTAAGTAGAACCCTGTCAGCTCCTATGTGTGCAAGATTAAGTAGACCTGCCAGTGGTGAGAGATATGGGACCTAAGTACTCCTGCCACCTTGACACCAGCCAGCTCCCAGCTGATGGGCAGCTGACCACAGATGCATGAGCAAGCCCAGCTAAAACTAGAAGTGCCCAGCCAGTTGCAGCCCAAATTGTCAATTCACACAATCACAAGCAATAATACAGGTGGTAGTTTTTAAGCCAATAAGCTTTGAGGTAGATTTGTTACACAGCAATAGATGACTGAAATAATACCGAATGTCCTAAAGGTTGCCTTGCATACATCTGTATGTCCCTTTCATACATAGAGAAAAATGGGAAGTTATAGCTACACGTATTTACCAAATATTCATTACAAAATTTTACAAAGAGGTGGAATTTTATACATAGAGAATATTTTGTAAATATTTGTAGAATTTTGTAATGAACATTTTGTAAATAAAACTGCATTTAGCTATAATCATTTCTGTTATCCTCAAATTTTTCCAATTTCCCTATGTATGACAACTTTATGGATGACCTTTGGGACACCGTATAGTGAAAACTAAATTCTATTCCAATTTTTTTCTCCTCTTTCCTTTCCTACCTCGTTTACTTCCCAGAAAATTTTATTATTCTGAAATTAGGGTTTAACTTTCTAGTATTTATAAGAATTCCCTTGTTATTTATGTGTGTCTACAAAGTTAATATTAAATATTGTTGATAAAATTCATAAAATCTTACATAAAGTGTTGCTTCAATGACATATAAATTGTACCATATGGTACATACTATTTCGTCCCTTGCTTTTTTGACTCTACCTTGATATTATGAAGACAAGTCCTATTTCTCTCTCCATTGCTGCCAAATACAAGGGCTTGTGTTGCAGACCTCATAGAACTTCAGCTCTTTTTCCTTTTCATTCAGTAAGTACTTATTGAGTATCTCCTAAGTGGTAGACACTCTACTAATTCTAAGATAAAGCAGTGATTAATAAAAAACAAGCAACCAATGGCCTCTTCTCAAAATCTAGATGATTTCATTTTTTTCTTCTATGATTCTCAAGATTAATTTTCAAAAGCAATGAAAGAAAATGTTTGTTCCAAAATTTTGTTAACTGTGGGCCAACTTAGAGCAAGTGCTATAATCTTGCTAAGCCTCAGTTTCTTTACTTATCAAATGTTGATATTAATATTTTCATTTATTTTAAGATCTTGTTGTGAGAATCAAATGCATCCTTGTTTTTGAATACTGAGGGCTACAAAAATGAAATGAGAAGTTTCATTTTTGAGAGGAAAACAAAGGAGCAGAATATCAGCAGAGATCAACCCCTAAGAGACTTAGACTCCAAAGGGAAGGGTAGGTGGAGCACTTCATTTCTCCCTGCCCTACATCTCTGGCAGTCAGTGGGCTCCTGAGCTGCTAGAGAACTCTGCTACCCTCACAAATCTAAAAGCTGCTGCTGCTAGTGAACTGAGAGATTCACAAGAAGGAAGCACCAGGCTGCCAGAGCCCTTGGGGTCATTTCCTATCCCCACAGTCCTCAGCCAAGATAGCAGGTGCACATTGCTTCTCTACCCACTGTGCACCTTTGTCCTCCCCAGGGAGTTTCAGCCCCTCATTTTTCATCTCACATTACCCAACTCTGGCCCAGATTGCAGAATTTTCAGGCGGCCAGTGGGTCTCAGGGGATCTGTGTGTCCCCAGAGCCTAGACATTCTAGGTGGGCTGCCTTCTGAAGAAAGGGACAGATAACTAATGTGCTGGATTTCTTCCATTCAGACTCTTTTTCTCCCCTTTCCCTGTCCTGCTTGTGGCTGCTGAGAGATGATTGAGCCAGGGCTCAATCTCTTTTGGTGCATGTCACACTGGGCCTTCCACAGAGAGTGGAGCTCACACCTTTCCAGACTCTTATTATCCCCTTGCCATCCCTCACCTGTGGCTATTAAAGATACTCTTGAGCCACCACACTGAGCTTTCCACAGAGAGCAGGGCTCAGACCTTTCCTCTAGGGGTTCCTACAATGAACTGAGGGATGCTCAGACTTTGAGTTCCCTGCCCACCAGTTCTGTCTGGTGCTGCTTGACCAGCAACTCCATCAGAGCAGGGCATGCCACAAGGTGGACGGACATCAAAACTGTTTGAGCACCCCATGGGCAACTCAGGACCAGCACACTTCTCTCTGGCATGGTCAGGGATTGATCTTTGGGGACCCTGGGACAGGCCCACAGGCCATATCCCATACCCCAAGTCTTAATTGCACTGCTCAGAGGCACAAGGAGAGATTTGTGAATTAGTCTTTGGAAGGGAGGGTGCCCAAATGGGCAGATTGAGGGGGAGAATTCAGTGTGGGTCCTAGCTCCAGTATACTTGTGGGCATTCCACACACACACAGAGAATGGCTGCACTCTTGGCTCAGGCTGGGATCTTGACCCAGGAACCTCCCCGACCACATCACAGTGCGGAAAGCTCAACTGGGTTGAGCTCCTGCCTGCCAGAGGATGACAGAGGAAATTGTGGGGCAGAGGAGTATGGACAAGAGTGAGGTCCACCCCAGACTTCCAGATCGTGAATCTCCACAAGCTAACTTTCTGGTTAGGTGAGGCCACTTTAGCCTTTCTCCTGTAGCTTTGCCTGGAAGCTGGGAGCAGACCATTGGCCCCTACTGAACCAGACCCCTTGTAGGCTTTGGTGGTGTCTGAAGGAAGTTCATTGAAACCAGCTCTGCCTCAATGTACCCACCCCCACCTGCTGTGGCAGAGAATAAGGACTCACCTAAAGTTCCAGTGCCCCACCCAAAACCTGGGGCTAATCAAGTAGTTCTCCTAAGGGACACTGCAGCTTGTTTCTTCTGGCAAGTGCCACCTACTGACAGGGAGGTCAATTTGCATGTCCTTTACAGCGTTTACTGACTCAATCATACATGGTGTGGTTGAGTCTCGTCCAAAAGCACCATCTACTCTTGCAGAGATTGAATTGGGCTTATCATTCTCTAGACAAAAGAAACTCCAAAAATAATAAGGAAACAGCTGCAGATGAGAAGGGATCAGCAAAATAAGCCAGCAGACATGAAAAATCATAGTGAAAAGATATATGGGTTTTAATGAAGTTCAATAAAATACAAGAGAAAATAGAAACCCAACACAAAGAAACCACAAAAATAATGAATGAAATGTATAAAAGAATCACTAAAGAAATTGAACAATTAAAAAAAAAAATCAAGCAAGGGAGTGGAGCAAGTTGGCAGACTAGAAACATCTCCCTATTGGCCACTTGCAGCAAGGCAGGGGAAAAACAAACTCCAGTCATCTCTGGCTGGGGGAGCCTAACTGTAGACATCACTCCAAGGGTGCAGTGAAGCAGTGGTAGACCACAGGAGCCAGCAAGGAGGTCTGGAGCTGAAGGAAACCAGCACAGAAGGTGAGTACATGGGAATGGGTGACCTGCTTGCAGAGAACTGGAGACAGGAAGGAACTATCATGCAGTTTTTTGATTTCAGGTTAAATTGCTCACTGAAGCTGCCTTGGAAGGCTTAAACAAGTGGGTGAACTTGAACAATGCCTGGGAAGCTGGGTGGGGTGGAACTGTCATTGGCTTGGCTGCTCAGTGGGCCGCCTTTGGGAAGGCTGTGTGGGAGAAATGGTCCACAGAGTCCTAGAGCCAGGCCAGCTGTGGTGCACCTGCTGAGCTTGGGCATCCACTATTGCAGTGAGCTATACAGCTCCTGCGTCACGGGGGATTGTTGTCAGGGGGCAATGTGAGATGTGCCTCCTAAGGAATCTGGTGAGAGCTTTAAGACACCAACCCTATGAGTACTAAATGCTGATGAAACAACTAGGCCCTGAATGAGGGCAACTAAGAAAGAACCAATCTCCTTGGCACCCAGAGAGTAAGTTTCCAGCACTCATTGTTCACAACAAAAACAGCATGTGTTCTCTATTGTCTAACACCACAGCACCACCTGGTGTTCAGGCAATATATGGCATTCTCTCTCTCTCTCTCTCTCTCTCTGTCTCTCTCTCTCTACATATATACATATATATATATATATACATGTATTATTTTTCTTCTATTTTTTGTTGTTGTGGTTGTTTGGGGTTTTTTTGGGGTTTTGTTTCTTTGTTGTATTTTTATTTTTTCATTTTTACTTTCTTTAATAGCAAGGGCTCCCTCTTTTTTATTTTTTTTAGTTTTTTTTGAGACAGAGCCTCAAGCTGTCACCCTGGATAAAGTGCTGTGGCATCACAGCTCACAGCAACCTCCAATTCCTGGGCTCAAGCGAGTCTCTTGCCTCCGCCTCCCAAGTAGCTGGGACTACAGGCACCCACCACAACGCCCGGCCATTTTTTGGTTGCAGCCGTCATTGTTGTT
>CAUYRH010009039.1:0-12772 GCA_963574655.1 Perodicticus potto
CTGAATTCCATGGATGGACTGTGTCCATTCATTGATACACTCATTCACCTTGCCCCTGGTGGAAGGGACTGTATTCATTTGTTTCCTGGCCAAGGAACCCATACACCTATATATACCCTGAGGCTAGAGGCCTAGAGGAGCAGACGGGGAAAGACTGGGAGAGGAACGGAGAGAGCATCTCTCTCCCCACTTGAAATCTCTACCTCTACCAGGAGCTTTGGTGTTTTCTATATTCTTTTCTGTAAATCAATTCTGTCTTACCACGGAGGGGTGGGGGGGGGGAAATAATGTAATAAAGAATAATAAAATACATATATTTAAAAAAAAAGAAAGAAAATGAAAATACAACTAGTCAAAGTCATTTTTTAATCAGAAAATCAGTGCTTACAGGGAAATTTATAAAATTACAGAAATAAGAAGGAGCTAAAATCAATAATCTAAAATTCTACCTTAGGAAACTAGAAAAAGAAGCACAAATTAAATCCAAAGTAAGCAGATGAAAAGAAGTAATGACAATTAAAGCAGAGATTAATGAAATTGAAAATAGGAAATCAAACAGAAAACGATAAAACAAAAGATTTTCTTGAGATCAATTATATCTCTAGCCAGAATAATTAAGAAACAAAGAGAAATGACACAAACTACTAATACAAGTAATGAAAGAGAGGCCATCACTACAAGTCTCAGGGACATGAAAATGGTGATAGAGAAATACTATGAATAACTCTATACCCACACATTTAATAACCTAGATTAAATGGACTAATTCCTTGAAAAGCACAGTCTACCTAAACTCACTTATGAAGAAACAGACTATATGACTAAGTCTATATGTATTAAAGAAATTGAATCAATAAATAATAATCTTCCCAGACAGAAAGGACCAAGCCAAAATGGTTTACTGTTGAATTCTACCAAACCTTTAAGGAAGAAATCATATAAATTTTCTATAACCTGTTCCATATGATAGACACCAGCTTTATAACTCATTTCATAAGCAGCATTACCCTAAAATTCAAAACACTTTATAAGAAAACTGCAGACTTATGTCTCTCATGAACATAGATGCAAAAATCCTGAACAGAATATTACCAAATTAAATCCAATGGTATATAAAAAGAATTATATACCACAACTATGTGAGATTTGTCTCAGGTAGGCAAGCTGGTCCAACATTCAAAAATCAGCTCATGTAATCCATCACATCAATAGGATAAAGAAAAATTACATAATCATATCAAAAGATGAAGAAAGCTCATTTGATAAAATTTAGTACTTACTCATGATAGAATTCTCAGCAATTTCAGATTAGAGGGAAACTTCCTCAACTGAATAAAAAACATCTACAACAAACTTTTAAGTAATGTCATACTTAAAGGTAAGAAACTAGAAGCTTTTTGGCTAGGATCAGGAACAAGGCAAGGATGCTCCTTTTCACTATTCTTTTTCAACATCATACTAGAAGTAATAGCTAATGCAATAAGACAAGACAAGGAAATAAAATATATACAAGGCTGGGCACGGTGACTCACCTGTAATCCTAGTACTCTGGGAGGCCGAGGCCAGTGGGTTGCTTGAGCTCTGGAGTTTGACATCAATCTGAGCAATAGCAACACCCCATCACACACACACACACACACATATATGCACATATATACACACACACATACACATATATACACACACACACTCAAAGTACGAAGGAAGAAATAAAACTGTTCTCTTTTGCACATAAAAAAATTGTCTATGTAAAAAATCTGAAATAATTGGAACTAATAAATGAGGATGCCAAAGTTGCAAGATTCAAGATTAATACATAAAAGACAATTACCTTCTTATGTAACAACAAGAGGAATTTGAGAAATTACAATACTTCCCCAAATGAAATACTTTCATACAAATTTAATGAAATATGTATAATGTCTATATGAGAAATACTATACAACATTGATAAAAGAAATTAAGGAAAAACTAAATAAATGGGATAGTAGCCCATGTTTATGGCTGAGAAGAATCAATATAGTCAAGATGTCAGTTCATCATACAGAGTCAATGTGAGTTTAATCAAAATCCTGGTCAGTTATTATGTAGATAGTGGCAAACTTGTTCTAAGGTTTATGTAGTGAGTAAAAGACATAGTCACCAACACAATTTTAAAAGAGATGAACAAAGTCAGAGGTTTCATACTACCTGAATTTAAGACTTACTACTACAAAGCTATAGCAATCATAACAGGGTAGTGTTTTTATAACAGTTAAGAATCACTGGAGTAGAACAGAATGCCCCAAACTAGACCCATGTAAGTATAGTTAACTGATATTTCCAAAGGAGCACAGGCAGTAAAAACAATGGAGAAAAGATAGTTAAAAAAAATAAATAAATTACTAGAACAGCTGGGTGTTCAAATGCAGGAAAAATAAGGATCTAGACACATAATCTTATGTCATTTACACGAATTACCTCAAAGGGTATCATAGAACTCCATGTAAAATACAAAACAATAAATCTTCTAGACAATGACATATTAGAAAATCTAGATAGCCTTGGATGTTATGTTATATTTTAGATACCATGTCAAAGGGCAACACATGAAAGTGCTATACTTTGTTGTGTATAATGTGCACTTTTTTTCCTAAATTTTTTTTTGTTGTTGTTGAAGTTTTTGGCTGAGGTCAGATTTGAACCCACCACCTCCAGTATATGGGGCCAGCGTCTTACTCCTTTGAGCGGCAGGTGACACCCTTTTGCCTAAATATTTGAGAGCAGGATGAAAATATGCATTATACATGGAAGTGTTAATTCTGTATCTGTATAAATATTCTAAATTATTTTATTCATGTGTATGCATTAAAAGTGCAACTTTTATACCATAATGTTAAAAAATAAATTCTAAAATTCCTTTATGATACAAAAATATGTACACAAATATAAACAATTAAAATTTGGATTAAAAAATTAAATGAATGATTTTTTCCCCTGAAAGCTTAGGCTAACAAAATGGGCATGCGTTATACACAGAAAAATATCATAATAATTGTTAAGCCTGACTTCATGCAAATTATTATCTGTTCTGTGAAAGTGAAGAGAACAAGAGGACATAACAGAGACTTAGAGAAAATATTTGCAAAAGACATACCTAATAAAGGGCTGTTATATGAAACATATAAGAAATAATGAAGCTCAACAATAAGAAAATGAAAGCTTGATTAAAAAACAGGTGAAAGATTTGAATAGGCAACTCACCAAGAAAAATATACTGATAGCAAAAATATGCTGATGGCAAATAAGCATATGAAAAGACACCTTACATTGTATTTCCACAATGAGATGTCTATTAGAATGTCCAAAATCTAGAACACTAACAATACCACATGTAGGTGATAATAGAATGCGGTAGGACCTCTCATTCATTGCTGGTGGTAACATCAAATGGTTTAACCAATTTACAAGATAGTTTGTCAGTTTCTTGCACAACTGAACATACATTTACCCTTCGATTAGTTTGTCAGTTTCTTGCACAACTGAACATATATTTACCCTTCGATCCATCTGTCATGCTCCTTAGTATTTACCCAAATGATCTGAAAACGTATGACCACCTAAAAACCTGCACTCAGGAAAATGTTCTTCAGTAGGTCAATGGATAAATTGTACTATATGCAGAAAGTGGAATATTATTCAAGACTAAGAAGAAAGCTATCAAGGCCTGAAAGGAAATGAGAAACCTTAATTCATATGACTATGTGAAAGAAGCCAGTCTATAAAGGCTACATAAGGTATAATTTTAATTTTATGACCTTCCATAAAAGAAAAAGCTATAGAAACAGTAGAAAAACCAGTGGCTGTCAGAAGGTGTAGGCAGAGAATCATGAATAGGAAGAGCACAGGAAAATTTTAGGGAACTTGGGTCATAATTATGTTTCAACGTAGGTTCATTATTGGAACAAACGTACCATTCTGGTGTGCAGTGTTGATAGTGAGGGTGTGTGGGGGACGAGGGCATGTGGGGACTCTACTTTCTACTCATTTTTGCTATGATCACAGAATTGCTTTAAAATGCAAATTTTATTTAAAAGGAAAAATAAAATTATGGTAAATGATATATTTAGACGTCAAACATTTGTTTTCAGGCACCTGATTAGACATTCTTTTTATCATATTCCAGGTTTACATTTGGAAATATTTAATTTTCAGTGTTAAAAACCAAGCACAAAACCATTAGTGATCAATATTTAACATCATGTTCTTCTATATGATCATTGTTATGTTTAAATGTAAGCTTTTTTGAGAACTTAATAAGGACAATGCCGTTAGCAATTTCTTACTGAGTGTCTATATTTTTTCACTATTTATATACCTAAGAGAATTGAAATTTATCCAGCTAGTAGATTGATTTTTTTTTTTTCATGACAGCTCACAGCAACCTCAAACTCTTGGGCTTCAGCGATTCTCTTGCCTCAGCCTCCCAAGTAGCTGGGACTACAGGCGCCCGCCACAATTCCTGGCTATTTTTTTTGTTGTAGTTGTCGTTGTTGATTAGCAGACCCTAGCCGGGTTGGAACCCACCAGTCCCGGTGTATGTGGCCAGTGCCCTAATGACTGAGCTATGGGCACCAAGCTGGCAGCTAGTAGATTTTTAATTCAACTCTATTTCATCCTAAAGCCTTTCTGTTAGGCTATATAATAATTACCTCTGTATTTAGAACTAGAATAGTAACATCCTGGGAAATCATGTGATGCCTTGCATCATCATTGATAGTTGGTTGGTTGGTTATTGAAATATCTCTTTTGTTATTAAAAACTTGTGAGTCACTGAAATAAATAGAATATTTGAGTTGTCATGTGGCTAAAGATTGGCCTTGCTTACAAGTAGCCCAGTATTCGGAAGGTGAATGTTTTTATTTTTAAGATGTCAAGGAACGATAAAGCTTGAAGGTGGAAGAGTCAGAGGAAAAGTAAGTTTACTGAAATCCTTTAAAAGGAAATAGAACAAGTAAATAGGAAGTAGAGCAACAATCTTCAGGAAGATTTCTGGGTATCTTGGAAGACTGTAGGCGATAAATAACAGTGATAAAGAAGATGTGGTTACATGAATTATATAATCACCACATTTATTCACCCCTTCTGAAACATGATGGCTTAAAACAATCACCCATTTTATGTCCCATGATTGGGTTGGTAGGTGGGACCTTCTTCAACTGGTCCCTCTTAGCTTCAGTTAGAGCATTTCTGTTCTATTAGTAAGTCCGCTGGGAGCTGGAAGGGCTGGGCCTCTCTCCTTGTTTGCCGGTGTGTGCCTGTGTGTGTGTTTCCAAGAAGGTGCAGCTGAACTTCTTCACACTTAGTGTTCTAAGTGGGCAAGATTCAGTGCCCAAGTGCTTATTGTGCCTCTGCTTGCATTACATTTGCTCATGTTCCTGTTGATCAACCAACTCAGATGGCCATGCCCTGAGTCAAGGAGGGAGAGAGCTATACGCAGGCACAAATAATTCCAGACATGATTTATTTTGATCCATTAGGTTAACAGTCTCTCACAGTCTGGTCTCTGGCCTCTATAATTTTTGTGAAAATACACTCTCCCCTTTCTAAACAGCATCACCCCACCCATCCATCTCATTCAATCCTATCAGCAAGCTCAAAACCACTCTCATCCTGGGTTGTATGTAAATGAAACTTTTTAAGTAAAACTCTTCTTAAAACTGTGCAGTAAAACTTTTTAAAAAATGTATTTTCTCTTTGCTGTCCTTACACAAATAATGAGAGGGAGAGAATATCCTCAATAATTAAATGCAGTAATTCAATAACTGGAATGGGAGACACATAGATGTCACTGGTCACAGCACTGCTGACATCCGGCCGGCATTTGCTTGAGGAGTAGGGAATGTTCTTTCATTGGGCTGTTCTGCTTCCTAGAAGAAATTTACTAATTCATTGTTCTTCGCTGTGCTTGGTTCTGTGTTTTGGGTACTTGAGTCTTTTTTTTTTTTTCTCAATAACAAATGGGCCGTGTTTGAAGTTGAGTGGTTTCTCAGCCTGTTTATTTCTCATAGAAAATTCATTTTGCAAAACTTGAGTACATTTTAGTCCTAGCTTATGAAACGCCCTTGAATTTTTTGTGGACTTTTATGACATTGAGTGGGGTTCACTCCATGTCCCCAAAGCCATATCAAAAACATTTTTAAGGGAATCTTTTGCTTTCTACAAGGTCCTTTGTGACAATACATTTAATATTTTTAAAAGCCTTTATGTAATTTTGACAATGTCCTCAGGCAAAGCCTTATTTTTTCCTGAAGTCTTATCAAAGAGTCTTGTAGCAACATGTTTGATTCGCTCTTTACTCTGAGGCCATTTCTTCACTTTGCCGAATGGAGATTCTGGGTTTCCTTTAAATTCTACTAGCAAATTGAACAGGTTCTCTTCAGTTCATTTCTTTCTTGTACCATTTCCTAAGTGTTTAAAAGGTACAAACAGACACTTTCAGCATTCTGTTTCGAAATGTCCTTAGCAAGATTCACAAGTTCACTAAATACGTTTCCAGTCTTCCAACTGGCTATGGGTGATAGTTTGCTAACCGGTAGATTTTTCACTACCACACATAGGTTTCCATCTTTCCAGTAGTTCTATAGCAGTTTTATACTGCTTTTTGTGGCATTTGTTACCTATTTGGCACTTTTTATGAACTTTTCTTAGAGCCTCTGTGATGATTTTCTAGTCCCATCCATTGCTCAGTCTCAAAGCCAGTGCCAAATAGTTAGAATAGCCAATCAAATGGCCATGCCTAGAGTCAACTAGGAAAAGAGTATGGGTACTGGGAGGTGTGATCTATTATGGGGCACAAGGATCACAACCTAGCCTACTACCTTTGTCAGTTGGCACCTCTTCCACTAATTAGTAAGGAGTAGGAATCTTAAAAGAAGATTCTAGAAAAGGAGTATCTTCATAGGTAAGACAGTTTTGAGGAATTATAAGAATTGGGCAATAAAAATTTAGAGACAGTTTAAGAATAAAGAAAAGTGTGGGTTGCTGACATGCATGGATTTCACAAGGCCTAGTGGAAGCTGATATAAGGATGATATGGGGTTAAGACAAATGGGAATGAGGCGGAGGGAGATTAAAATAGGTATTGGGTTTTCACTTTGGGTCAGGGATGGATGAGAAGGAGATGGCTTTATTCTGTGCCAGTTTAGTAGCAGTAATTTTGTTTTAAGTAGGCTCTGTTTCAGCCAGAAAATATATTGCTGAAAATTAAAAAAAAATCCCCAGGAAGATATCACAATTAACATCCTTCCATATGGCTATGTAGGTACATGGCTCAGGTTATTACTGGCAAAATTTAGCAATCTCTATCATTGGCTTGGGTTCAGAAAATATGTATTCCAAAAGGGAATGCACTGATTTCACAAAAAAATAATGAAACAAATGGGGTCACCTACTTTATTCACTTCTACACAGTTTGCTTGTATGCATTTAAGATGTTCCCCTTTGCAACCTCGAATATATGTCAGAGAAATACAGTAGTAAAATAAGCCTTTTAAAAAAGTTAGATTTTGTTTTTGAATCAAGAGATTTTACATCTTTGAAATACCTACCTAATATATCTAGACTTATTCCCTAATTTTCCATATATGAAAGCTTTTCTGTATGTTTGTATTTTCTATATAGAAAAGCTTTTCTGTGTATAAAAGCTTTCCACTGTCTCTCTCAAATTACATTATAAGAGCCACTCTGAAGAAGATTTTATTGATTTAATTTTGTTTCTGTATAATTCGGTGATACCAGTTAGTAAAATAAAGTCAGACTTTAAAGGACAGTGTAAAGTCATTTCTGAGGTGGGACATGGTGTTCTATATTTCTGGAAGAGGAAAATCTCTTTCTGAATAATCCTAGGCCTACAATGTTAGATCCGTAGAGAATGTGAAGAGTACCCACAAAGGAAATTGCCACGATTAATGTGGTATTTCTAAACATTAAGTTATTTATAATGTAGGAATTATAAAGATATCAATGCTTACTTAGCTTAACTAAATTAAATATACTGTAAATGAGAAAACCACAGTTTCTTTGTTGCAAAAGTCTACCTGAATCACTGGTCTTGTATAAACAGAGATGTTTTTTACATTTTTCCAGCTTGAATGGATATAGAAATAAAGCCTTCTAGTGTCTTTAATTCTATTTACATTATTATACTATTTCCTTTCTATAAGCTAATTTCCCCCTCATATTTTTCACTTTTCACCTTTGACTTTAAAAGTTATTAGAAATTAATGTCTATTTAAAGTAAATTAAGACACTCATCATGAATCTTTAGAGAAAATTTGCCAAGTCTTTACCTGTAAATATAGATATGTTTCATTACCTTGTGTAAGGTCAAAGAGGTACTATATATGTAATCTTTTCCAAAGGTAAAGATTTAGAGTTGTCCTGGTTTTTAAAAAGTTAATATCCGTGCTTGGGTGATGCTGGAGAGCCTCTTAATATTGTGGCACCAACGAAATAAGTTTTTATTTGATAGACAGGTAGGAACATCTGAAGAAAAGTGGATCTCAGATTTCTGCAATACGAGAGCACTTATATGGATATTGTTTTAACTATTTGCAAGTGGAGCCAACAATTTGTAGTTCTTCTGAAGCACAAGTTTGAGATAAGTGATGTCTCATGAGAAGGAGAACTGGGTCAGCTAGCGAACTTAAGTAGTCAGCATTTATTTCTTAACACAGTTCCGTTGTTACTTTATTGAGAACTAAAAAAAGCCCTAATTAGGACACTGCAAGTGACATTAAACTTTCCCTGATTAGACCTTTGTGGACTTACAAGACATATTTTCTCTTCTTCATCTGATCCTCAGTGAATTTAACCAGGTTATTCATAAACCCTGATCTCTTACGCATGCTTTATTCATTTGAATCATTTTATTAAATATATCAGAACTACATGTAGCTATACAGTCGATTCCTGCAAACGCCCTTATACCCCACCTCCACTTCAAGGCATAAAACTTTACTAATGAGGTTGAAATACCCCGAGTCCCTTGCAATGCTGTATGCACTCCATGTCACTCAGACCTCAAGTTTGATGTTTATTGTTCCCAGACTTCATTACATTTCAACTGCTGATGTGTTTGCTATATAAACAGTATGCAAGCAAAGTGTTCATTTCTTTTTATAATTTGGTTTTCTCTGAAAAATACATCTTTAAGATCTTTCAATATTTATATTTGTAGCTTTAGATCATCATTTTTACTGCTGTGTAATTATTCCATCATAAGCTATAATACGTGGTGGCTTTTTGATGGATGTTTTGGTTATTCGGTGGTACAAACAATGTGGTCACAAACATTTTACATGTCTCCTTACACACACGTTACAGTGGTTTTGGAGAAAGGAATTATTATTGACGTGCTTTTCATTAACTCTATAGGATCTTGCCCAATTGCTCCCCCAAATGGTTGTATCAATTCACATACCCACCATCGGTATATGAGTTCTTGTTTTTATATGCCATCCATTTTAAGTATCATCATACTTTTACTTTAGCCTATTTGCAGATACTGAAATAAACCTTAATTAATCTTAATGTACCTTTCCTTGAATTTTAAATTTTAATGTATTTGAACATCTTTTTATTTTTTATAAGTGTTATAAGTCTGTTTTTTAAAGCAATGTCTGTTCATGTCATTTTTAGTTTTATACTGAGTTATTTGTTCTTTTTTTGAGTGATTTACACTTCTTAACTGGGATTCTAATCTCCTTTTATTTATATTGGATGCAAATAGTCAATGTTGTGTTTTGTCTTTTATTTTTTATAGTATCTATTCCTATTGATGATTATAAAACATTTCAAAGTAGATAAATTTAAAAATATTTTCCTTTATGCTTTTAACTTTCATGCTTTGCTTATAAAATATTTTTCTATCTTCAATTCATAAAAGTATGGGACGATATTTTCTCCCTTTTAAAAAATGTTTATTTTTAGATTTATTTCTTGAGCACACCTATAATGTTTTGGGGGTATGTGAAAGGCAGAGATCCATCCTGCTTTTTCTTTAGGGTTAATAAATTGTTTCAAGTAGTTTCTAACTGAAAAGTATTTTCTTCTCCACTGGCTATGATGCCACTTCTATTCTAATAATTTTTCATTTAACATACATGTGGGCCTGATCCCCTTTTACAGATGAAAACAATATGTTGTGCCGTTAGCCATACAGTTATTATTCTCAGTAATACTTGCTTATAATTTTGCATGTTTATGGTATACATGTGAAATATGATGATTCATAATTGCTTGTCAAGTCCTATAAAATTATCTCCAAGTTCTTATTGGATATTCTTTTTCTATGATCTTGAGCAAGTTACATAGTCACTGTGATGTCCTCATCAAATGGTTATCAAAATGGGAAAAGTTTTGACACCTACATTAGAGAGTTTTTTTTTTTTTTTTGAGAGAGTTAAGTAAGTTAGGACAGTATCATGCTCAAGTAGGCACTTAATAAGAACTAGCTTTTGCTATATATTGTTTTGAAGAGGACCGGACATCTTTATGACACTGAACTTCCTATTCATAAACATGGTACATCTATTTATTTATCTCCCTTAAAGTCTTCTAATAAAGTTGACAATTTTTCTTATACATTTTAGAGTCTTTTCATAGGCACAATTATTTCTGTTTGTAGTGGTTGCGTTTAATATTTTAGCAAGCATCTTTATTTCATTAAAGAAATCAATATGATCCAAAGGTAGAAATTTATTTTATTTTCTCATATTGACCATATTCTTCTTATGGATTTCCCATTTCCCTTGTTCTTTTGACACATCTGCTGTCATGATAATTCAAATTCCTTTAGAGTTCCTTTTTTTTTCATTTGATTATGATCACGTTCATCTCTTTTCCTTGACATACTACATGCAAAGTAGGCTTTGTGGAAGTCAATTTATTGAGTTATGTTTTTTAAAATTTAAAAATATATGCTTTCATCATTTCTTGAAAAATGTCCACCCTGTCTTTAAATATCAATGGTCTCCTATTTTCTCTATACTCTCCTGAAACAACACCAATTAGTTGTCTTATGTTATTTATTTCATTACTTGCTTTGATGGTTCTGGGTGATTCTTTCTTAATAAAACTTCTAAGTTACTAATCTCTTCTATGGCATTCTAATCTAATGTTTAATCTATGCATTGAATATTTATTTGTAACAGTTATATTTATTATTTGGAGATTATTTTCCTTTTTTAAGATTATAAAAATGGGTAGATTGAAACATACTTCATGTAAAGTGGTTGCATCTCTTTTACCTAATTATATTTATTTCAGGATATTACAAGGGTACAAATAGTTTAATTACATAAATTACTTTTGTAAAGTTTGAGTCAAAATTGTAAGGGTGCCTATTACCAGGAGAGAGTGAATTGTATCTGTTGGGTCTGAATTTATCCATCTCCCTTCCCCTCCACCCACCCACGCCCACTTGATTTCTGATGAGAATTGATTAGTTTCAATTTAATAGTGAATACATGTGGTGTTTGTTTTGTGCTACTTCACTTACCAGAAAGATCTCCAGCTCCACCCAGGTTAGTACAAGAGGTATTAGTTCACCATTTTTTTTTTTTCTGGCTGCGTACCATTCCATAGTATTTATCAATCACATTTTATTAATCCACTCACGTATTGATGGGCACGTAGTCTGTTTCCATGTCTTTGCAATTGTGAATTGTGCAATTCAATGAACATTTGAGTGCAAGTGTCTCTTTCTATAAAATGTCTTTTTTTCAGGCAGTGCCTGTGGCTCAAAGGAGTAGGGCACCAGCCCCATATGCCAGAGGTGGCGGGTTCAAACACAGCCCCAGCCAAAAATTGCAAAATAAATAAATAAATAAAAATAAAATTTTATATATATATATATAGTCTTTTTTCTCCTTTGGGCAAGCACCCAGTAGTAGGATTGCCAGATCAGATGGTAGGTCTACTTCAGTTCTTTGAGATATCTCTGTGCTGTTTTCTAAAGGAGTTGTACTAGTTTGCCGTCTCACCAACAGTATATAAGTGTTCCTATCTCTCCACATTCACACCAGCATCTGTTGTTTTGGGACTTTTTGATAAAAACCATTCACGTTGGATTTAGGTGCTGTCTCATCGTGGTTTTGATTTGCACTTCCCTCATGAGTAGAGATGTTGGGAATCTTTTTTGTATATTTTTTGGTCGTTAGTCAATCTTCTTTTGAAAAGTTTTGTCCACATTTTAGTGGGGTTGTTTGATTTTTTTCTTGAAAATTGGCTTGAGTTTTTGGTAGATTCTGGCTATGAGCCCTTTTTTTTTTTATTGAGTCATAGCTGTGTACAATAATTCAGTCAAGGAGTAGAGTGTGTGGGCTTCACATACAATTGGAGATATTTTTATCAACCTGATTGATATAACATTCATGATATTTTCTCATTTACTATGTGAAAACAATTTTGATCCGTATTTAGAAGTTTTCTCCTGACCCTTCAAATATGCACCACAAGTGTGATCTAACCCTTTATCCTCTCTCCCCCCACCCTCTCCCTCCCCGTCCCTCCCTTACCCCTTTCCCCATCTTATTGTGCAATAAGTGGGTTGTAGCCTTCGCTTGAAAGATATAAATTTGCTTCATATGAGGGGTGTATACATTGGATACTTTTTCTTCCATTCTAGAGATACTTTGCTAAGGAGAACATGTTCCAGCCCCCCATCCATGTCACTATGAAAGAGGAAAAGTCACCATCTTTCTTTAAGGCTGCATAATATTCCATGGTA
>CAUYRH010009040.1:0-30391 GCA_963574655.1 Perodicticus potto
GCCAGGCAGAGTGGTTCACGCCTGTAATCCTAGCATTCTGGGTGGCTGAGGCAGGTAGATTGCCTGAGTTCACAGGTTCGAGACCAGCCTGAGCAAGAGGGAGACTCCCGTCTCTAAAAATAGCTGGGCGTTACGGTAGGCACTTGTAGTCCCAGTTACTCAGGAGGCTGAGGCAAGAGAATCACTTGAGCCCAAGAGTTTGAGGTTGATGTGAGCTGTGATGCCACAGCATTCTACCAAGGGCAACAAATCAGATTCTGTCTTTAAAAAAAAAGAAATAAGAAGAAGGGCGGTGCCTGTGGCTCAGTCAGTAAGGCGCCGGCCCCATATACCGAGGGTGGCGGGTTCAAACCCAGCCCCGGCTGAACTGCATTAAAAAAAAAAAAAAAAATAGAAACGGAAGTGGCCCTATGGGCAGCGCCTGTAGCTCAGTGGGTAGGGCTTCGGCCACTTACACCTGAGCTGGTGGGTTTGAACCCAACCCAGGCCAGGTAAACAATGACAACTGCAACAACAACAACAACAAAAGTATCTGGGCGCTATGGCGGGCACCTGTAGTCCCAGCTACTTGGGAGGCTGAGGCAAGAGAATCGCTTAAACCCAGAATTTGAGGTTGCTGTGAGCTATGACACTACAGCACTCTACTGAGGGCAACATAATGAGACTATCTCAAAAAAAAAAAAAAAAGAAGTAGCCCTATGCCTTGCTAAACAGACCCTCAATATCTGTCACACTGCCCTTGATCAATAAGACCATAGGACCATTTTTTCAATCTATATCCAAGGCTAAATCTAAAACTGGCCCAGTATGCTGTTTTCCTCTCTTGAAGGGCTATTTGACTATCCACAATTATTTTTGTCTATCCTTTTTACACTTAGAGAATTTGCTATGATATAAAAATAAAGATTATTTTGTTAAGGCACATCTATACTAGAACTTAGATAATATCAGCTTTTTTTTCTTCGGAAGAGAAGACATTTTTCCAAGGGTATTTTTTTTAATGAGGTTTTACCAAAAGACATTAGTGAAAATTTAAACATCTATATGGCCAAAGGAAACATCAATTTCTTTAGTCAGGCACAATGGCTCATGCCTGTAATCCTAGTGCTCTGGGAGGCCAAGGCAGGTGTATTGCCTGAGCTTAGAAGTTCAAGACCAGCCTGAGGAAAGTGAGACACCTTATCTAAAAATACCCGGGCATTGTGGAGGGCACCTGTTCAGGAAGCTGAGATAAGAGAATCAGTTGAGCCCGAGTGTTTGAGGTTGCTGTGAGCTATGATGCTAGGACAGGACACTCAACCCCAGAGTGACTGAATGAGACTCTCAAAAAAAAAAAAAAGTTAATTTCTTCTACAGCATTCATAAGCACCACCCAGTTTAAAAAAAAAAAAAAAAGCACCCAGTAAATGACCCATTATACAATTATAATTTCAATATACCTTCCTCAAGTTCAGGTTTCATAGAGACACTATGAATGTGATTCTTTGAAACACCATTATACAGGAACATTGCATTACTTACATTCTTGTCTGTTACAGCTCACCTTGTATTAGAGTGAGAGAGATTTGAATTGAGATTTGCAGCCATCAAATTACCACTAGTTAGATTGATGGGTGGCATTGTCATACAACCTCCAGAATGTAGATCTTCTTTCATGTCATTAGAATTAGTGCTAGGATTGACAGGGTTTGGTGGTTCAATGAATACAGGTTTTACATCTTCAGACACAGCATGAACATTTTCAATTGCATCCTGTTGACAATATCCACTTTCATATTCTGTCTTTTTTGGTTCTGAGATATCTCCTTTTCCTCCTTTGACTTTAGTAACTCTGACTTTGATATCCTTGAGCCTTTTCTCTTTTTCTGTTTCCTGGAATAGATACATCCAAAATCTACCTTGTGAGAACAGTTATTTTTGTCCTTAGAGAATAACCATAATGTAACAATAATATAGTTATACTGGCTGAAAAGAAACCAAACTTCTTACCTTTCCCCCTAGTGAGCTACTTAGCAGTGTATTGGTGTACATTGTTTTTCTTTCATCTCTCATAAGTTCATTTTCTTTAGAATTTTCTTTTGGCTTGATGAATGAATTGACTTTTGCTTCCTGTAGTAATTTAGCTCTTAGTTCTGGTAAGAATCTGACAAAAATAAGCAATATCAACCAATAGTCTTTTTATTTACGCAGATATTATCT
Source organism: Perodicticus potto (assembly GCA_963574655.1). Classification (NCBI taxonomy): domain Eukaryota; kingdom Metazoa; phylum Chordata; class Mammalia; order Primates; family Lorisidae; genus Perodicticus; species Perodicticus potto. The sequence goes on from CAUYRH010009040.1 coordinate 2,200, forward strand.
TTAATGAATCATTAATCAATTAATTTACATTTCAGCTCCAGTATAAATAATACTGTATAATTATAATGTACGCCAAGAGTTAGCAAATAAAAATTGCTTTTTGATAAAGTTCTATATTTCAAAAATTTTGCTTTGGTAATCTACAATATAAGACTTTTATAAAATAGACCTAGCTAGGCACAGTAGCTAACATCTGCAATCTTAGTGCTCTGGGAAGCTAAGGGTGGGAGGTTCACTTGAGGCCAGGAGTTTGAGACAAGCCTGACCAACAGAGAAAGATCCTATCTCTACAACAAAATTTAAAAATTAGGCAGATGTGTTGGCACGTGACTCTAATCCCAGCTATTCAAGAAGCTGAGGTGCAACAATCACTGGAGCCCTGGATAGAGGCTATAGTGACTTATAATCTTGCCACCGTGCTCCAGCCTCAGGGACAGAGCAAGATCCTGTCTCAAAAAAAAAAAAAATTCTAATTCCTTTTGCTATGCAAAATTAGATTCCTTTACTTGCAAAAATTTTACTCAATAAAAATATCACAGCTTGGCACCTATAGCTCAGTGGCTAGGGTGCCAGCCACATACACCAGAGCTGGCAGGTTCGAACCCAGCCCGGGCCTGCCAAAACACAATGACAACTACAATCAAAAAAAAAAAAAAATAGCCAGGCATTATGGTAGGCTTCTGTAGTCCCAGCTACTTGGGAGGCCAAGGCAAGAGAATCGCTTAAACCCAAGAGTTTGAAGTTGCTGTGAGCTGTGACGCCACAGCCCTCTACCAAGGGTAACATAGCAAAACTCTGTCTCAAAAATAAATAAATAAATAAATAAATAAATAGACTTGGTGCCTGTAGCTCAAATGCCTAAGGCGCCAGCCACATACACCAGAGCTGGCGGGTTTGAATCCCGCCTGGGGCCCACCAAACAACAATGACAACTACAACCAAAAAATAGCCTGGCGTTGTGACGGGCGCCTGTAATCCCAGCTACTCGGGAGGCTGAGGCAAGAGAATCTCTTAAGCCCAAGATTTTGAGGTTGCTGTGAGCTGTGACGCCATGGCACTCTACCCAGGGTGACAGCTTGAGACTCTTTCTCAAAAATAAATAAATAAATAAAAATAAAAATATTACTTTTAATTTTGATGTTATTTTTTTCAAGGAAGATGCAGATCACTTTTTTGTGGTTCTTTAAAGAGATAAGACTAGTATGAAAGGTGAACAAGTTTCTGAAATCATCCTCCAGAGAAATATTTCCTTTTTTTAAAGAAATATTTTACTTTTTCTTTTTCTTTTTAGAGACAGAGTCTCACTTTATCGCCCTTGGTAGAGTGCTATGACGTCACAGCTCACAGCAACTTCCAGCTTCTGGGCTCAAGCAATTCTCTTGTCTCAGCCTCCCGAGTAGCTGGCACTACAGGCACCCACAACACCCGGCTATTTTTTTGTTGTTGCAGTTTTTGCCGGGGCCAGGTTCGAACCCACCACCCTCAGTATATGGGTCCAGTGCCCTACCCACTGAGCCACAGGCGCCATCCTTTTTAAGAAATATTTTCGGCTCGGCGCCTGTGGCTCAACGGACTAAGGCGCCAGCCACGTACACCTGAGCTGGCGTGTTCAAATCCAGCCCGGGACCGCCAAACAACAATGACGGCTGCAACTAAAAAATGGCCAGACGTTGTGGTGGGCGCCTGTGGTCCCTGCTACTTGGGAGGCGGAGGCAAGAGACTCGCTTGAGCCCAGGAATTGGAGGTTGCTGTGAGCTGTGATGCCATAGCACTCTATCCAGGGTGACAGCTTGAGGCTCTGTCTCAAAAAAAAGAAAAGAAATATTTTCAATACAAAATGTGACAGAACACATCAATATTGAAGAAATATTGTTTTGTTTTAGCTTGGTTTCTTTCTATTTTAAATTTTATTTACTTATTTATTGGTTTTAGATTGATGATTGATTGATTGATTGATTGATTAACACAGTCTTTTTTTTTTTTTTTTGAGACTCTCAAGCTGTCACCCTGGGTAGAATGCCGTGGCGTCAAAGTCACAGCAACCTCCAACTCGGGCTCAAGCTATCCTCTTGCCTCAGTTTTTTTCTATTTTTAGTAGAGATGGGGGGCGGTCTCACTTTTGCTCAGGCTGGTCTTGAACTTGTGAGCTCATGCAATCCACCCACCTCAGCATCCCAGAGTGCTAGGATTACTGGTGTGAACCACCGAGCCCAGCCATGATACAGAGTCTTGTTCTGTCACCCAGGCTGGAACTCCTGGGCTCAAGTGATTCTCCAGCCTCAGCCTTTTTAGGTACTCTCCACCATGCCCAGGTAATTTTTAATTTTTTTGTTGAGACAAGGTCTTATTATGTTGCCCAAGCTTGTCTCAAACTCTTAGGCTTAAGTAATTCTCCCATCTTAGCTCCCCAGAGCATTGGTATTATAGGCATGAGCCACCACATCCAGCCCTCTCTCTTTTTATTTATTTTTAAATTTTTTTCTGGAGACAGAGTCTTATTCTGTTGTCTTGGGTAGAGTGCCGTGGCGTATAGCTCACAGCAGCCTCAGACTCTTGGGTTCAAGTGATTATCTTGCCTTAGTCTCCCGAATAGCTGGGACTACAGGTGCCCACCACACATCTAGCTCGTTTTTCTATTTTTAGTAGAGACAGGTCTTGCTCTTGCTCAGGCTGGTCTTGAACTCCTGAGCTCAGGCAATCCATTGCCTCAGCCTCCCAGAGTGCTAGGATTATAGGTGTGAGCCACACATGTCCAGCTTCCTCTTTCCTTTTAGAAGTTATTTATTTTTTTAATAGAAAATCCAATGTACCCTTTTGATAAGGCAAATTTAAATGCTTAAATAATTAAAACAATACTTTTATTTAAAAAAATCCAATTATATGGTTCAAAATTCAAATGCTATACTGAGAAGTTTCCTTTCCATCCTGTCCCTGAATTGCACAGTTCCCCCTCCTTGAAACAGCTACTGCTATCACTTTGAGAAAGTTTAAGAGCATCAGTCCATCAATGAATTCTTCCCTAGTGAAGCCCACCTTGGCCAGTGCTGTACAGGGCATATGCTTAGCCTAATAGCAAGTAATGTGAGGAGATGAAAAAAAAATCAAAAAAATAGTGTAATTATTTTAGCTAAGTGAGAAAATGTCACACTTCTATCAATTCTCCTTTGCATTGCAGAAGATCCAAGAAAGAGACATCTATTCAGAGAAAAAGGTCTTACCCAAACATTTTCTGAAAGTTATATAATTTAAACTCGAGGTACTTTCACCTCCCAATAGTAAAATCTTAATATCTAAATACTTAAGATAAATTAACTTCGTCTATGTATATTATAATATGAAGCAGATTTTTTTATTTAGTAGCTAGCACATTTCATCAATGGCATGTTAAATATATCACCTTATTTTTTAGTTCACGGTAAAATTCCTAAAATGCTTGAAGTTCTAGTTACTGTCAAGGATTCTCTTTAGTCTACCTTTTCTATTTATTTATTATTTTTATTTATTTATTTATTTATTTTTTGAGACAGAGCCTCAAGCTGTCACCACGGGTAGAGTGCTATGGCATCACGGCTCACAGCAACCTCCAACTCCTGGGCTCAAGCAAGTCTTCTGCCTCCACCTCCCAAGTAGCTGGGACGACAGGTGTCTACCACAACGCCCGGCCATTTTTTGGTTGCAGCCGTCATTGTTTGGCGGGTCAAGCTGGATTCGAACTCGCCAGCTCAGGTGTACATGGCTGGCGCCTTAGACGCTTGAGCCTCAGGCGCCGAGCCACCTTTTTCTATTTAAATAGTCTGCCTCCAATGGCATTTCCTAAACTTTTTCATACCTGATCTTACTTCCATCACATTTTTAATTGATGTGCATCTTTCTGACTTCAGATACAAAGATGATCTGAACGATTTTATAATTAATGAGAAACTTTTCCTGTTTCTTTCAAAGCCCAAAGAGAAAGTGGTATTTTTTAGAAATATGACTAAATCTAAATTGTCAATATATACTATATGCTGAGCATGCCATAGGCAATGTGGGACACAGAAGGGCTATAGGAAGTATGTCCCTGTCTTCAGAGAACTTCTAAGTTAGGGGGTTGAATAAGATAACAGGCATTACAATAGAGAATAAACAGAGAAAAAATCATTTGGGGAATAAGCACTAATTATAATAAATAGATTAGAGATGCGATCAGAAGAGGAAAACCCAGACTACTCTCTAAGTCAGAGGTCCAAATAGGAGCAAACTTATAAAGTATCAATTGTGTATTTAATATTCCCTTGTTCAATGATGACATTTGAATTGTAGTATATGAAGAGTTTAGGACATCATAACTGTATTATGAACTATTTTTTTATTATCAGACTTTTCATCAATTATTATTATTAACAGACAGAGCCTTAAGCTGTTGCCCTGGGTAGAGTACAGTGGCATTACAGCTCACAGCAACCTCCAACACCTGGGCTTAAGCGATTCTCCTGTCTCAGCCTCCCAAGTAGCTGGGACTACAGGCGCCTGCCATAACATCCGGCCATTTTTTGGTTGTAGTTGTCATTGTTGTTTAGCAGCCCCGGGCTGGATTAGAATCCACCTGTTCTGGTGTATGTGGCTGGCGCCTTAGCCGCTTGAGCTACAGGCACTGAGCCCCGTCAATTATTTTTTATTATTAGACTTTTCATCCATGACACTTATAAGTCTACCATCTACCTAGTTGAAACCTGATGCAGTAATTCAGTAAATTTTGTTAAGCTACATATCTCCGTTATACAAAATTCACCTATGTAGCCATTCTCCTACTAAGAAAATTTCCTAATAAAAAGGACTTAAAAGGCTCAGGGCCCATAGCACAATGGTTACAGCACCATCTACATACACCGAGGCTGACAGGTTCGAAACCAGCCTGGACCAGCTATAAACAACAATGACAACCGCAACAAAAAATAGCTGAGCATTGTGGCAGGTGCCTGTAGTCCCAGATACTTGGGAGGCTAAGGCAAGAGAATCGCTTAAGCCCAAGAGTTGGAGGTTGCTGTGAGCTGTGACACCACAGCACTCTACCAAGGGTAACATAGTGAGACTCTGTCTCAAAAAAAAAAAAAATTTACATTCACTCAAAATGCTTACTTTTCAATAAATCCATCCCTAGTAAAATACTCATGTTGCAAAAGATCAGTAGACGATATCCTCTCAGTAGGATCAATTTGTAAACAAGCCTAGAAAAGGAAAAATATTTTAATGACAAGTGAGTTCTTAACAGGGCTCCTATGGTAAAAATTAAATTTATTTGACAAATAAAAAAGTAATTAATTATCCAGAGCTAAAAGGATTCTTTTTTTTTTTTTTGAGACAGAGCCTCAAGCTGTCACCCTGGATAGAGTGCTGTGGCATCATAGCTCACAGCAACCTCCAATTCCTGGGCTCAAGCGAGTCTCTTGCCTCCACCTCCCAAGTAGCTGGGACTATAGGCGCCCGCCACAACGCCCAGCCATTTTTTGGTTGCAGCCATCATTGTTGTTTGGTGGGTCTGGGCTGGATTCGAACCCGCCAGCTCAGGTATACATAGCTGGCGCCTTAGCCCATTGAGCCACAGGGGCCGAGTCAAAAGGATTCTTGAAAAACTGGCCAAACTAGAATTTTAACCCATGTTGTCTGACTCTGAATCCAGTGTTCTTTCTATGGCATAATACAATTTATAAATATTGAAGTCCTCAAATCTTTCAATATTCCATTATTAAAATATTTCTTTTTTTTTTTTCCTCTTCCTTGGGAGTATTTTAACTGAGTAGAGAAACAACCACAAAGCCATAAAAACAAAAAACAAAAATAAATAATAGGAAGAAGTTTTGATATTAAGTTGGCTTAATGAAATGACTATAATAATAAATAGAACACATTTCTTTCATTCTTTTTTTTTTTTTTTGAGACAGAGCCTCAAGCTGTCACCCTGGAGAGAGTGCGAGAGAGTGCCGTGGCATCACAACTCACAGCAACCTCCAATTCCTGGGCTCAAGCGAGTCTCCTGCCTCCGCCTCCCAAGTAGCTGGGACTACAGGCGCCCACCACAACGCCTGGCCATTTTTTGGTTGCAGCCGTCATTGTTGTTTGGCAGCCCCGGGCTGGATTCAAACACGTCAGCTCAGGTGTACGTGGCTGGCGCCTTAACCCGTTGAGCCAAGGCGCCGAGCCTAGAACACATTTCTTTAATCAAAGATAGAATTTATAAAAGCATCTGCTTCATAATTTTTCATTCTTCTCTGAAAGAAGGCATAAACATAGTAGTAATAGGTGACTTTTATGCTTACTAAAGAAAATGGTTTAGCTTTTTCCTATCACTTCATACCAACTACAACCTTACAATCTTTTTTTTTTTTTTTTTTTAGAAACAGAGTTTCTCTTTGTCGCCCTCGGTAGAGTGCTATGGCGTCACAGCTCACAGCAACCTGCAGCTCTTGGGCTTAGGCAATTCTCTTGCCTCAGCCTTCCGAGTAGCTGGGACTACAGGCGCCCGCCACAACACCCAGCAATTTTTTATTGGAGTTGTCACTGCTGTTTTAGCTTGCTAGGGGACAGGTTCGAACGCACCACCCTTGGTATATGCAGCCGGGGGCTCCACCCACTGAGCCACAGGTGCCACCCAAGGTGTATTATTTTTATCCTCACTGTACAGATAAAGAGACTGAGGGCCAGAGAGATTAAGTAATTTGTCTAAGATCTCATATCTAGAAAAGCTAGAACTAAATCCAGAAAATTCCAGGTAATTGTATACAATATTACGCTTCTGTTTATTTCAAAATGCATACTTTTAAACTTTATTTATTTCATTACTTATGTACTTATTCATTTTGAGTCAGAGTCTCACTCTGTCCCCCTGGGTAGAGTGCCCGGGCATCAGCCTAGTTCATAGCACCTTCTTAGGCTCAAGCAATCCCCTTTCCTCAGCCTCCCAAGTAGCTGGGACTATAGGACCTCACCCTGGCTAGTTTTTCTGTATTTACTAGAGGTGGGTCTTGCTTGCTCTTGCTCAGGCTAGTCTTAAGTTCCTGAGCTAAGGGATCCTACCAGAGTGCTGGGATTACAGGCATGAGCCACTGTGCCTGGCCAGAACAACTTTTTTAAGGGCTATCTACATATTAGAAATTGTTCATGCTAAAGGAAATTGGCTGGTTAGAGAAAAGAAAAAATAAAAGCAGATTTACTTTTTACAGTAAACACATCTTACATTTTGAATTTCATACTGAGTGGTTGGTATATTTATTAACCTAGTTAAAACACAATTTGGGCTTGGTGTGTGGGCTCACTCCTATAATCTCAGGTCTTTGAGAGACTGAGGTGGGAAGATCATGTGCGGCCACAAGTTTAAGATCAGCCTGGGCAACATAACATGACCCTGTCTCTATAAAAAATAGGAAAAATTAACCAGGCTGGTGGTATGTATCTTGGCCTACCGACTTGAGAAGCTGAGGCAGACACACACACACAGTGAACTATGATCACTGCACTCTAACATGAGAAACAGAAAGAGACTCCATTAAAAAAAAAAATTATAAAGTCCGGGTGCAGTGGCTCACACCTGTAATCCTAGCACTCTGGGAGGCCAAGGTGGGCCAATTGCTTGAGCTCAGAGCAAGGCCGAGTCTCTAAAAATAGCTGGGTGTGGCTGAGCACCCATAGCACAGTGGTTACAGTGCCAGCCACATACACTGAGGATGGGGGGTTTGAACCTGGCCGAGGCCAGCTAAAACAACAATGACAAATGCACCAAAAAATAGCTGGGCGATGTGGTGGGCAACTGTAGTCCCAGCTACATGGGAGGCTGAGGCAGGAGAATTAAGTCCGAGGGTTTGAGGTTTGTGATGCCATGGCACTCTACCAAGGGCAACAAAATGAGACTCTGTCTCAAAAAATAAATAAGTAAATCATATTAAAATAATAAAAAACAGCTATATAAGGTTTATGTTTTCTTCAATTCATGGTTGAGTTTGGTCTTGATGTAATTTCAAACAACATTAAAATTACAGCTGCAATGTCTTGTGGATACCTTAGGACAGTAGTCCCAACCTTTTTGGGACCAGGGACCAATTTCTTGGAAGAGAATTTTTCCATAGCTCAAGGGGGTGAGGGAGGTGGAGTTCTGGCAGCCTGGTGAGAGGTGGGGGAGCATATATAATAGAATAACTGAATCTTTGTAATTTATAAAGAAAAATGGTTTATTTGGCTCATGGTTTTACAGACTATACTAAAAGGAGTTATATTTGCTTCTGGTGAGGGCCACAGTCAAAGAGAAGCCAGAGTACAGGGACCTCATGGTAACAGCAGAAGCAAAAGAGGGAGTGAGGAGGTACCACTTACTGCTCTAGGTGGGGGACAGACTCTCATGGGAACTAATAAGGAAGGACTCACTCATTACTATGAGGAATGAACCAAGCCATTCATGAAGGATCCATCTCCAACATGGTGGGAATCAAATTTCAACATCCAATATCCAAATGATAGCAAGACACCACAGTACAAAGAACAGATCTCTAACCTGTCTAGACTACTTGTAAAAAGTAGTGATAAGTATGGTAAGTCCTCAGAATTTTTCCAGTTTATGTCTAATTACCATTAAAGTGGGATAAACTAAACACAGTGGATACGATTACCTTGGGGGGCGGGTCTTTAGTTCTGACAGCCTATGAATTTTAATTCCTCTGTATTAAAAACTTTCTTTTATTTTAAGATAGTCTCATTCTATCACCCCAGGTAGAGTGCCATGACTCACAGCAATCTCAGACTCCTGGGCGATCCTCTTGCCTCAGCCTCCCAAGTAGCTGGGACTACAGGAACCCGCTACAATGCGCAGCTAGTTTCTCTATTTTCTTTTTGGTAGAGATGGGGGTATCACTCTTGCTTAGGCTGGTCTTGAACTTTTGAGCCCAGGTGATTCACTAGCCTCGGCCTCCCAGAGTGCTAGGATTACAGGCATGAGTCACTGCACCCATCCTCTACAGATAGCATTACTTTAGGAATCTTTTTAGAATTCCATTAAAGTAATCATTTAAAACTGTATTATAATTGGCTTGGTGCATGTGGCTCAACGGGCTAAGGTGCCAGCCATGTACACCCAAGCTGGTCGGTTCGAATCCAGCCCGGGCCCGCCAAACAACACTGATGGCTGCAACCAAAAAAGGGCTGGGAGTTGGGGCGGGCGCTTGTAGTCCCAGCTACTTGGGAGGCGGAGGCAAGAGAATCCCTTGAGCCCAGGAATTAGAGGTTGCTGTGAGCTGTGATGCTACAGCACTCTATCCAGGGTGACAGCTTGAGGCTCTGTCTCAAAAAAAACCCCCAAAACTATATTATAATTAATGCAAATTTCTCAGATAAAAGTTCTTAATCTCTTAACATACATGAACTATATCTGCCAACAATCCATTAAGCTTTGGGTATTTTTTTCTTGCATTTTTGAGGTGTTGAACTTGAGGAAGGACCACCCCAGCAAAAATGGGACTTGTAGAAAAGATATTCTGCAAGTGAGGTGTTAAATTGCCTGAAAAGAGAAGAAATATGTATATAAGAAAACAGAGAAATTAGAATACAATCAAAATAATGAAATTGCTATGTGATCTTCATTAAATTACTAAAAACCAAGACAAGGAAACATAAAAATTATGCCTGTTAATTATGTAAAGTTAAACAAGAAACTAATTGTGTCATTTTAAATATTGAGGTTTCCCTAGCAATCTACTGATAACACATGGGCAACAAAGAATGTAAAATCACCAGGTTCATTTTCTATTCTCAACCTATAAGACATAATAAGTAATTCCATCAGAAAAACCACTGTCAAATTTTATACGTTTGCATTTGGATAGCTCCATGGTTTAACTATGAAGTGTTCATCAGCAAAATACATTGAAACCTTACTCAAAACAGCTTAAAATATTAAAAATTATTTCAAAGTCAAAATACTGCCAAAAAGAAACAGACTACTAGTAGTAGAATGCAAAGAACAATAAGAATGGAGAGAACTAAGGTCTAGCACCAGTTTTGCTATAACTATTTCTATGACCTCGGTAAATCTCTTCCCCTTTTGTGCCTGTAAAATGATAGGATTAGTTCCATCATCTCTAAGGTGTTTTCTTTTTTTTTTTTATTGAGACAGAGCCTCAAGCTGTCACCCTGGATAGAATGCAGTGGCATCACAGCTCACAGCAACCTCCAATTCCTGGGCTTAAGCGAGTCTCCCGCCTCCGCCTCCCAAGTAGCTGGGACTACAGGCGCCCGCCACAACGCCCGGCCATTTTTTGGTTGCCGCCGTCATTGTTGTTTGGCAGGCCCGGGCTGGATTCGAACCCGCCAGCTCAGGTGTACGTGGCTGGCGCCTTAGCCCATTGAGCCACAGGCGCTGAGCCTCTAAGGTGTTTTCTAACATTAATCTTATGACTAGGACTTGAAAGAAAACACAAACAAAATGTGATGCCTTTAGGTTCTGTATCTTAATTTTTAATCCAGATTTCACTGGCCTTAAAACTGTTCTCAGTGCCTGATCTTGTAATTACAAGTTTATATTGAGCTTTCCCACCACACAAAGGGCTCCTCAAGGTCCTCATTCAGAAATAAAACCTCAAACCAGGTATCTTATGCCTGTAATCACAGCAGTTTGGGAGGTCAAGGTGGAGGGTTTACTTGAGGCCAGGAGTTCAAGACCAGCCTGAACAACAAAGTGGAGACCCCCTTCTCTACAAAAATAGAAAACTTAGCCATGCATGGTGGCATGTGCCCATAGTCCCACCTACTCAGGAGGCTGAGGCAGGAGGATCGCTTGAGCCTGGGAGTCTGAGGTTGCAGGGATCTATAATGACACCACTGCACTATAGCCAGGGCAACAGAGCAAGACTCTGTCTCTGGAGAAAAAAAAAAAGTTATTGAAATACCATGTGAAAGGCTAAGACTAATCATTAAAAAGTTTGGTTGGTCAAACAGGATCATTAAATAATTAAACTCTCAGCCAGGCTCAGTAGCTCACACCTGGAATCCTAACACTCTGGGAGGCCAAGGTAAGAGAATCTCTTGAGGTCAAGACCAGCCTGAGCAAGTGCGAAACCCCTACTCTACTAAAAATAGAAAAATTAGCCTGGTGTTGCAGCAAGTACCTCTAGTTTCAGTTATTCAGGAGGCTGAGGCAGAAGGATCACTTGAGCTAGTCTTTGAGCTAGTCTGATCCCATGGCACTCTATCCTGGGCAACAGAGTGAGACAGTCTCCAAAGAAATAAAAAATAATAATAATTAAATTCTTGGCCTGGAGCAGTAGCTCATGCCTGGAAATCCTAGCACGTTGGAGTCCTAGGCAGGAGGATTGCTTGAGCTCAGAAGTTGAGGCCTGAGAAGAGCGAGACTCCATCTCTACTAAAAGTAGAAAAATTAGATGGGTGTTGTGGCAGGCACCTATGGTTCCAGCTACTAGGGAGGCTGAGGCAAGAAGACTGCTTGAGCCCAAGAGTTTGAGGTTGCTGTGAGCTATGATGTCACCATGCTCTACCCAGGGCAACAGAGTGAGACTCTGTCCAGAAAAAAAAAAGAAAGAAAAAGAATTTTGTTGTTATTATTTGTAGAACAACAAAATCAAACTCCCTTCAAAGACATTCTTGAGTAAGTTATTTAGCTATCTGGCTACTACTACGGTTTAATAAAAGGAGAGTGGTTTCTGAGTACATAATTGATTGTCTATCTCCAAAAATGCTGGGTTCTATTATTTAAAAGTGCTTGCTTAGAGGTATAAATACTTGTAAAAGCCAACTTTTAAATAAACTGAAGTAAATTACTGTTACACTATTTTTCTTAGTAACAACCATCAACATATGTCTTAGCTATTTGCATCTTAGGAAAGAAAATATTATTTGCAAAAACAGAAAAATTTCTGCCTTCTGTATCAGCACAAAGCATCCATCTGCTGCTATCTATAAAAACAATATGTTTCCCTGTTCTTATACAGAAGAACTAAATTTGAAAATCAAACAGAATTGATCTGTTTATTATTTAGCAACATTTATTTCAGATATTTAATAGAATATTTCAGTAATACCTACCTACTTTTAAAACAATTTTATGGAGTAAATCCAAATCAGAGCTGCTAGGAAGATAGGGATTTCCAGTGGCCATCTCAATGATCATACAGCCCAAAGCCCAAATATCCACAGGTCTGAAAAAGATCAGAATAAATCACTTACTTATGCAGAAATATGTAAAATATCTATTCTTAAAAATATGTAACATCAAGGCCAAAGAAATAAGAATTATAAGTGGTATAATTTATAATTTCCACTGTAGCATCATATGCCAACTTTAAGATATACAGTAAATATTATTACACTTTATCAATAACAGTAAATACCATGTATTTAAGTTGTATCAGAAGTCACCTTACAGTCAAAATAAAAAGTAACTTTAAAATAGTTTTTAAGCTCAGCGCCCATAGCTCAGTGGTTAGGGCACCGGCCACATACACTGGGGCTGGTGGGTTCCAACCTGGCCCGGGCCTGCTAAACAACAACAACAAAAGAAAATAGCCGGGCATTGTGGCAGATTGTGGTCCCAGCTACTTGGGAGTCTGAGGCAAGAGACTCAAGTAAGCCCAAGAGTTTGAGGTTGCTGTGAGCTGTGACGCCATGGCACTCTACCAAGGGCAACATAGTGAGACTCTATCTCAAAAAAATAAAATAAAATAAAATTTTGGGGCAGCGCCTGTGGCTCAGTGAGTAGGGTGCCAGCCCCATTTACCGGGGATGGCGGGTTTGAACCCGGCCCCCACCAAACTACAACACAAAATACCGGGCGTTGTGGTGGGTGCCTGTAGTCCCAGCTACTTGGGAGGCTGAGGCAAGAGAATCACCTAAGCCCAAGAGCTGGAGGTTGCTGTGAGCTGTGACGCCAGGGCATTCTACGGAGAGCAACAAAGTGAGACTCTGTCTCTAAAAAAATTAATTAGGCGGTGCCTGTGGCTCATTGAGTAGGGCCCTGGTCCCATATACCAAAGGTGGCGGGTTCAAACCCGGCCTCGGCCGAACTGCAAAACAGAAAAATAGCCAGGCATTGTGGTGGGTGCCTGTAGTCCCAGCTACTCAGGAGGCTGAGGCAGGAGAATCTCCTAAGTCCAGGAGTTGGAGGTTGCTGTGAGTTGTGTGACGCCACGACACTCTACCGAGGGCAATAAAGTAAGACTCTGTCTCTACAAAAAAATTAATAATAATAAAATTAATTAATTACATTAAATAAAATTTTTTCAGATACTTATACATTACCATAAATGGCTTATGAATTAGAAAATTAAATACTAAAATATTTAAAAATAAAAATTTTAGGCTCTGCACCTGTGGCTCAACCAGCTAAGGCGCCAGCCACGTACACCTGAGCTGGCGGGTTCGAATTCAGCCCGGGCCTGCCAAACAACAATGACGGCTGCAACCAAAAAATGGCTGGGCGTTGTGGCAGCGCCTGTGGTCCCAGCTACTTGGGAGGCGGAGGCAAGAAACTCGCTTGAGCCCAGGAATTGGGGGTTGCTGTGAGCTGCAATGCCACCGCACTCTATCCAGGGTGACAGCTTGAGGCTCTGTCTCAAAAAAAAATAAAATAAAATAAAAATAAAAATTTTAATTTCAAATATATTACCACTTACATGTCATTTGTTTACCCTAACTCAGTAATTAAAATTTGTTCTTTGAAAAATAGTTTCGGCTCAGCGTCTGTGGCTCAACGGGCTAAGGCACCAGCCATGTACACCTGAGCTGGTGGGTTCAAATCCAGGCTGGGCCCGCCAAACAACAATGACGGCTGCAACCAAAAAAGAAAAATGGCTGGGTGTTGTGGCGGGCGCCTGCAGTCCCAGCTCCTTGGGAGGCGGAGGCAAGAGACTCGCTTGAGCCCAGGAATTGGGGGTTGCTGTGAGCTGTGATGCCACGGCACTCTATCCAGGGTGACAGCTTGAGACTGCCTGAAAAAAAAAAAAGAAAGAAAAATAGTTTCTGGGGCAGCGCCTGTGGCTCAATGGGGTAGGGCACCGGCTCCATATGCCAGAGGTGGTGGGTTCAAACCCAGCCCTGGCCCCCCCCCCAAAAAAAATAGTTTCTGGCCAAACATGGTTGTTCAAACCTATTATCTCAGCACTTTGGGATGCTGAGGCATTAGCTTCACTTGAGGCCAAGAGTTTGAGACCAGCCTGAACAACATGGCATGATCTCATCTCTACAAAAAATAAAAAAATTAGTTGGGTGTGGTGGTATACACCTATAGCATCAGCTACTTAGGAGGCTTGGTGGAGGATTATTTGAACCCAGGAGTTTGAGGCTGCAGTGAACTATGATCATGCCACTAGACTCCAGCCTGGGTGACAGAACAAGACTCCATCTTTAAAAAAGAAAAAGGAGACTTTTAAATAGACAAAAAGATACTCTACCTCACATTTAGGAGAAATATAAATAAACACTAGGAGATCTATTTTTCTTTTTTTTGGACACAGAGTCTCACTTTGTCACCCTCAATAGGGTGCTATGGCGTTATAGCTCACAGTAATGTCAAACTCTTGGGCTTGAGCAATCCTGTTGCCTCACCCTTCCAAATGGCTGGGACAACAGACACCACCACAAACACCCGGCTGTTTTTTAGAGACAGGGTCTCACTTTTGCTGAGGCTGGTCTTGAACTCTGAGCTTAAGTAATCCACCCACCTCGGCCTCAAGATCTGTTTTTAACTGATCCAAATGATAAAGATTGTTAAGAATGGACAACTGTTATATTGGTGAGATTATGGGAATAAATACTCTCATGTACTGTTCTAGGAGTGTAAACTTGTACAACTTCTTTAGAAGGAAAACAGGTAAAAGGTAACAAAATTTAAACTTGTACATACTTTCGACTTTAAAATTTTATTCTTAGGAAATTTATCCAAATATATACTCACATATGTCTACAAAGATAAATCTTATGAGAGTCTCACTACAGCACTGTTTGTGATGGATAAAGATTGGAAACAACTTAAACATCCATCTAGAAGGAAATGGCTAAGTAAATTTTTGTACAACCTCACAATGGCCTATTAGTCATTTGTTTAAAATGATAAGTCTGTATGTGCTGAAATGGAATGATCTCTAAGTTAATTAAATATTCAAGTGAAAAAAGCAAGATTCATGAAAAAAATCAAAGATCTAAATAAATGGAGAGATACTCCATGTTCATGGAAGGGAAGCCTCAATAGTGTCAAGATACCAGTTCTTCCAACTTTATATAAAGATTCAATGCAATCCTAATTAAAATTCCTATAAATTAAAAAATAATAATGTGAGGTAATGCATTTGTTAATTAACCAGATTTTGTTATTCCACAATGTATATATATACTTCAAAACATCATGTTGTACATGATAAATACACATAATTTTATTTATTTATTTTTTAGAGACAGAGTCTCACTTTGTCGCCCTTGGTAGAGTGCTGTGGCATCAGCTCACAGCAATCTCTAGCTTTTGGGCTTAGGCGATTCTCTTGCCTCAGCCTCCCAAATAGCTGGGACTACAGTCGCCCGCCACAACACTCAGCTATTTTTTGTTGCAGTTTAGCCAGGGCCAGGTTTGAACCCTTCACCCTTGGTTTATGGGGCTGGTGCCCTACTCAATGAGCCACAGGTACCGCTCCAATACACACAAATTTTATGTCAATTTTTTATGTCAATTTTTTTAATGCCAGGAAATTATTTTGTAGATATTGACAAATTGATTGTAGAGTTTATAAGGCAAAAGACCTAGAATAGCCAACACAATGTTGAAGAAGAGCAAAGTCAGAAGACTGACACCACCCACCTTCCAGATGGACTATGAAGCCACAATAAGACAGCACGATATTGCCAGGTGTGGTGGCTCACTCCTATAATTCTAGCACTCTGGGAGGCCAAGGTGGGTGCATTGCCTGAGCTTATTGGTTTGAGACCAGCCACCCCATCTCTAAAAAATAGCCAGGCATGTGGCTTTAGTCCCAGCTATTTGTGAGGCTGAGGCAAGAGAATCACTTGAGCCCAAGAGTTTGAGGTTGTTGGGAGCTATGATGCCAGAGCACTCTACTGAGGGCAACAAAGTGGGACTCTGTCTCCAAAAAAAAAAAAAGAGAAAAGACAGCATGATATTGGTGAAAGAATAGACAAATAGATCAAGGGAACAGAACAAAGAACCCAGAAGTAGACTCACAAATATACTCAACTGGTCTTTGGCAAAGGAGAAAAGGCAATTGAATAGAGAAAGGGTAGTCTTTTCAACAAATGGAGCTTGAACGAGTGAGGATCCACTAGCAATAAATAAATAAAGTAAATCTAGACATACGCCTTATACCTTTCACAAAAATTAACTCAAGATGAATGATAGGCCTAAATATAAAATGCAAAATTACAGAACTTCTGAACAATTACATAGGAGAAAATCTAGATGACCTTGGGTTTGGTGATGAGTTTTTGGATACAGCATCAAAAATATCCACAAAAGAAAAAAATCGGTAAGTGAAACTTCATTAAAACTAAAAATATTTACTCTGTGAAAGATACTATTAAGACTCAGTGCCTGTAGCTCAGCACCAGCCACATACACTGGAGGTGGTGGGTTCAAATCCAGCCCAAGCTTGCCAAACAACAATGACAACTATAATCAAAAAATAGCCAGGCATTGTGGTAGGCACCTGTAGTCCCAGCTACTTGTGAGGCTGAGGCTTAAGACCAAGAATTTGAGGTTGCTGTGAGCTGTGACGCCACAGCACTCTACTGAGGGTGAGATAGTGAGACTGTCTCAAAAAAAAAAAAAAAAGAAAGATACTGTTAAAAGATGAAAAGATAAGCCCTAGACTGGGAGAAAATATTTGTAAATCACCTACCTCATAAAGGACTTGTATCCAAAATACAGAAAACCTCTTAAAACTCAACAATCAGAAAATAACCCAGTTTTAAAGTTGACAAATTGTATGAATAGACACCTCACCAGAGAAGGTGTACAGTTGGCAAATAGGCATATTAAAAGATGCTCAGGCTGGGCACAGTGGCTCACACCTATATCCTAGCAATCTGGGAAGCCGAGGTGGGTGGATTGCTTGAGCTCAGGAGTTTGAGACCAGCCTGAGCAGAAGTGAGATCCAGTCTCTACTAAAAATAGAAAAATTAGCCCGGCATTGTGGCAGGGGCCTGTAATCCCAGCTACTTGGGAGGTTGAGGCAGGAAGATTGGTTGACCCCAAGAGTTTGAGGTTGCTGTGAACTATGATGCCAGGGCAACAGAGCGAGACTCTCAAAAAAAAAAAAGCTTAATACATCATATGTCATTAGAGAATTGCTAATTAAAATTACAATGGGACACTACTACACTACACACCTATTAGAAAAGCTAAAATACAAAACACAGACAACATCAAATGCTGCTAAGGATGTAGAGCAACAAGGACTGTCCTTTATTGCTAGTACGAATGCTAAATTATATAGCCATTTTTGAGGACAGTCTGACAGCTTCCTACAAAGCTAAACAGAGTCTTACCATACAAACCAGCAACTGCACTTTGTGGTATTTGAAATTTGGAGCTGAAATTTTAGTCTACACAAAAACTTGGAAGTAAATGTTTATAGCAGTTTGCTTCATAACTGCCAAAACATGGAAACAATCAACTTCAACAGGTGAGTGGATAAACCAAAGGTGGTACATACGTACAATGGAATATTATTTATTGGTAAAAAAGAAAATGAGCTAGCTACAAAAAACATGCGGGGCTGGGTGAGGTGGCTCACGCCTGTAATCCCAGCTGAGACGCGAGGGTTGCTTGAGCTCAGGAGTTTGAGACTTGTCTGAGTGACAGTGAGACCCTGACTCATTAAAAAAATGAAAACCCCAGTCAGTGCCGACAGCGAGCACCTAAAATCCCAGCAGCTTCCGGAGGCTGAGGCAGCAGGATGCCCACAGCCCACGTCTGGGGTTGCAGTGAGCTATGACAACTCTGCACTCTGCTTAGGGCATAGGGTGGGATTCTGTCTCAACAAAAAATAAAAGAAGGAACCCTAAATATATATTTGTAAGTCAAAGAAGCCAATTCCAAAAACCTATACACTGTTTGATTCCAATTAAATGACATTCTGAAAAAGGCTAAAGTATAGTCACAATAAAAAGATCAGTTGTTGGGTGGCACCTGTGGCTCAAAGGAGTAGGGCACCGGCCCCATATGCTGGAGGTGGTGGGTTCAAGCCCAGCCTTGCCCAAAAACTGCAAAAAGATCAGTTGTTGCCAAGAGTTCAGGGAGAGGGATGGAAGAATTTAAAAAGTAGAGCACAGACAATTTTTAGCATCATAAAACTATTCTGTATGATACTATAATGATAGATGTATAATATACATCAAAACTCAGGAAGGACAACACAAAGAACAAACCCTAAGGTAAACTATGGAATGTAGTTATTAATAATGTATCAATTTTGATTCATCAGTTGTAACAAATGAACCACATTAATAAAAAAATGTTAGTAATAGGTAAATGTGGGAGTGTAATGGAGGGGATATATGGAAACTCTGCCCTTTCTGTTTGATTTTTCTTTTTATTTTCTTTCTTTTTTTTTTTTTTTTTGAGACAGAGTCTGACTATGTTGCCCTCGGTAGAGTGCTGTGGCATCACAGCTCACAGCAACCTCAAACTCTTGCACTTAAGTAATTCTCTTGCCTTAGCCTCCCAAGTAACTGGGACTATAAGAATCCCGCCACAACGCCCGGCTACTTTATTGTTGCAGTTATTATTGTTGTTTAGCAGGCCCAGGCCAGGCTCGAACCCGCCAGCCTCACTGTATGTGGCCGGCGTCCTACTCACTGAGCTACCGGTGCTGATGCCTCTCCACCCCTCTCCTCCTCTCCCCTCCCCTCTCATCTCCCGACAGAGTCTTACTATGTTGCCCTCAGTAAAGTGCAATGACATCACAGCTCACAGCAACCTCAAACTTTTTTTTTTTGTTGGGGATTCACTGAGTGTACAAAGAACCAGGTTACAATGATTGCTTTTGTTAGGTAAAGTCCCTCTTATAATTGTAACCTCAAACTCTTGGGCTTAAGCAACTTGCCTCAGCCTCCCGAGCAGCTGGGAGTACAGGTGCCTGCCATAATGTCCGGCTATTTTTTTGTTGTAGTTGTCATTGTTGTTTAGCAGGCCCAGGCTGGGTTTGAACCCACCAGCCCTAGTGTATATGGCCAGCGCCCTAACTACTAAGTACAGGCGCCAAGCTTCTGTTTGATTTTTCTATAAACCTAAAATTGCTCTGAAAATGTCTGTTAATTTTTTTAAACAGAGGAAAAAAGATTATCCGCTATGTATAAAATGTGCTCCTGTTTATTTTAAAATGAAGGAGACAGAGACGTGTACATGTGTGTATTGCTAGATCATGACTTAAGAAATAAAAGTTGTCCAGGTATGGTGTTTCATGCCTATAATTGAAGCACTTTGGGAGGCCACAGTGAGAGGATCACTTGAGGCCAGGAGTTCTAGACCAGTTTGAGACCAGCCTGACCAATAGCGATACCCCCATCTCTCCAAATATTAGGAAAAAATTTAGCTGGTTATGGTGGCATGTGCTTGTAATCCCAGCCACTCAGGAGGCTGAGGCGGAAGGATCTCTAGAGCCTAGAGTTGAGGCTGCAGTGAGTTATGATGACATCTTTGCACTTCAGGCTTCTTGAGAACCTATGTCAAAAAAAAAAGGTTTTCTTTTTTTTATTTTGTTTTGAGACAGAGCCTCAGGCTGTCACCCGGAGTAGAGTGCCATGGCATCACAGCTCACAGCAACCTCCATAATGCCTGGCCGTTTTTTGGTTGCAGCATCATTGTTGTTTGGTGGGCCCAGGCTGGATTAGAACCCACCAGCTCAGGTGTATGCGGCCAGCACCTTAGCTGCTTGAGCCACAGGTGCCGGGCCAAAAAAACCAGGTATTCTAAGTGATAAATTAAAAAGGGATGAAATATTAAAATGCCATCAGTTGCAAACCCCAATAAATCAACAGATCTAGCCATTAAGCATTAATGACTGCTAACATGACAAAAAGAGACATTCAGACAATATGTGCCTCCTAATAAAAGAAAACAAGAGTCTGTATCTATAGTCTTGCCAAAAGAATTGAACTTCAGACTAATCCAGTTTCTGGGTCCAGCCACCAATTTGCCGAAAATACAAAGGTACCATAAACATGTTGAACTCCCTTGAGTATACAATCAATAAAATTCAGAATTGAGAAATTCAAAAAAGCAGTCTGGATTCTTGAAGAGGTAAATTGTAGAAAAAGACAAGGATAGAAAAAGTTCCCCTGTAGTTTAAAATACACTTAAGAAACTTATCACATCTTATTTAAAAAAGACAGACTAGCTGGGCGTTGTGGCAGGCGCCTGTAGTCCCAGCTACTCGGGAGGCTGAGACAAGAGAATCGCCTAACCCCAAGAGCTGGAGGTTGCTGTGAGCTGTGACGTCACAGCACTCTCCCAAGGACAACAAAGTGAAACTCTGTCTCTCTAAAAAAAAAAAAAGACAAGACTAAATTTTGTTTTCTTTTTTCTTTCTTTCTTTTTCTTTTTTTGAGACAGAGCCTCAAGCTGTCACCCTGGATAGAGTGCTGTGGCATCACAGCTCACAGCAATCTCCAATTCTGGGGCTCAAGCGATTCTCCTGCTATTGCCTCGCAAGAAGCTGGGACTACAGGCGCCCGCCACAACGCCCGGCCATTTTTTGTTTGCAGCTGTCATTGTTGTTTGGCAGGCCCGGGCTGGATTCGAACCCGCCAGCTCAGGTGTATGTGGCTGGCGCCTTAGCCCGTTGAGCCACAGGCACCGAGCCGATTTTGTTTTCTTTTTTAGAGATGGGATCTCGCTATGTGCCCAAGCTAGGGCACACTATAGTTTGCACACTATAGTTTCTAAATTTTGGGCTCCTATCTACCTATCAAGTGGCTGGCACTATAGGTGCATGCAACTAGTCCCAGTTATTGTTTTGTTTTTTTTGTTGTTTGTTTGCTTGTTTTTGTTTTTGTTTTTTGAGACAGAGTCTCACTATGTTGCCCTCGCTAGAGTGCAGCTCACAACAACCTCCAACTCTTGAGCTTAAGTGATTCTCTAGCCTCAGCCTCCCAAGTAGCTGGGACTACAGGTGCCGGCCTCAATGCCCAGCCATCTTTTGCTGCAGTTGTCATTGTTGTTTAGCTGGCCTGGGCCGGGTTTGAAACCGCCAGCCCAGGTGAGCCCAGCCCCAGTTAGTGTTTTTACAATAACAACAAGATTGGCCCAAAGAGATGGAGAGACTGGAAACCTTCAATTAGGCTAGTAGGAATGTAAAATGATGCAAATGCTTTAGAAAACAGTCTGGCAGTTTATTAATGATTAAATGTGACTCATTGGGCTAAGGCGCCGGCCACGTACACCTGAGCCAGCCTGGCCAGCCAAACAACAATGACGGTTGCAACCAAAAAATGGCCGGACATTGTGGCAGGTGCCTGTAGTCCCAGCTACTTGGGAGGCGGAGGCAGGAGACTCGCTTGAGCCCAGGATTTGGAGGTTGCTGTGAGCTGTGATGCCATAGTACTTTATCCAGGGTGATAGCTTGAGGTTCTGTCTCAAAAAAAAAAAAAAAAGATTAAATGTAAGAGCCACATTCCAGCTCCTATGTATATATCCAAAAGAAATCCAAACATGCATCTGCATAAGAACAGGTTCACGAATGTTTATAGCAGCATTATTCATAATAGCAAAAAAACTAGAAACAAACCTAAATGTCACAACTGATGGATGGGTAAATAAAATGAAGTTTATCCATTCAGTGGAATATATTTAGCCATTAAAAGAAATAGGCCTTGGTCTAACACTTGGCCTATTCCTTGGGAGGCCAAGATAGGAAGATCACTTGAGGCTAGGAGTTTGAGACCAGCTTCTGCCACATAGTGAGATTCCCCTTTCTTTACTAAAAAATAAATTAGCCAAGCATACATGCCTGTAGTCATAGCTACTCAGAAGGCTGAGGCAGGATGATTGCTTGAGCCTCGGAGTTCAAGGCTGCAGTGAGCTAAAATCACACCACTGGATTCTAGCCTGAGCAACAGAGCAAGACCCTATCTCTAAAAAGAAGAAAAGAAAAGTACTAATATATGCAACTATATAGGTGAACCTTGAAAACATTATACTAAGTGAAAGAAGCTAGTCTCAAAGGACCATGTATCCTATCATTGCATTTATATGAAATGTCCAGAATAGGTAAGTTCATAGAGAACAAAAGTAGATAGGTGTTTGTCTAGGCTTGGAGGGTTTGGGAGGAAATGGGGAGAGATTTTCTGTATCTGTGTTTTGTTTTACAATAAAAATGTTTTTTAAAAAGACTCACTAGCAAATTTGTTTCAAACACAATGTGAAGTCTCCTGGAATCCAACCATAACACAAGTCAGACATCAATTTGACCATGTGGAATGTAAGAGATTATGCCTTTCCTTGAGGAACTTATCTTTTAGCAGGAGATTTTTTTAAAAAAGAACTAGCTTTTAACAAGAGAAAGCATGTTTAAATATTAACAACATTTATAGAATATATTAGCGGGTTTAGAAGAGGATACAATTTGAGGACTAGGGAGTATATCAAAAAAGGAGTTTAGGCCACATTACGAAAAGAGAATAAAACTGAGATAGAGAGAACTCTTCTGCAGACTACATTATGACCAAAAGCAAAAAAAGAATTGCAGAAAAGAAGTTTGAGGACTTTGAACAAGAAAAGCTAACGTTATTGAGTATTTTCTATACTGTATTTTAATCATACATAGAAACATTTAATCTTCACAATAAACCTATGAAGTGAGCCTATTGTTATTTACATTTTACAGATACATAACGGAGACAGACATGAGACAGTCCCTGGTAGGTACAGTAGAAAAGGTATCCTGGGGCATGGATTGTGCAGACCTCCTGGTCTCCTGGGGTAGAATCCTGGTTCTACTATTAACCAGTTATGTGACTTTAGGCAAATTACCTTATCTCTGTGGGTCAATGTTATTTAATGGGAATGATAACAGTTGCTCCTTCATCATAGAGTTGTTGTGAAGATTAAATGATTAATGTATGTAAAGCATTTAGATTAATTTCTGGCAGAAAGTACGCACTCTCTGATATTAGATATCATTACAATAACAGAATAATTGTTTCTGGGAAAAACACATGAGAATTATGCCCTCCATTTCTATTGAATAAGGTATTAAATTATACACCTTTTTTTTTTTTGTAGAGACAGAGTCTCACTTTATCACCTTCAGTAGAGTGCTATGGCATCATAGCTCACAGCAACCTCCAACTCCTGGGCTCAGGCGATTCTCTTGCCTCAGCCTCCAGAGTAGCTGGGACTACAGGCACCCACCACAACGCCTGGCTATTTTTTTGTTGCAGTTTGGCTGGGGCTGGGTTTGAACTTGCCACCCTCAGGTATATAGGGCCAGTGCCCTACTCACAGAGCCATAGGCACTGCCCTAAATTATATACCTTTGTCCCTTTAAGTTCCTCAAATTAATTATTATTTTAAGTTGCTGTTTCACATTAGACTGAGACCATGCTATTTTTGAGGCTCCTAAAATACTACAATTTAAAAATTATTTGCCAGTCTTTGCCAAGAGAGTGCAATCTTTCCAGGAAACAGGAAATTTGGCAGTTTCTATTACAACACCGGCAAAGTGAAGCAAATGATATTAAAAATCTTTGCAGCAAGTAGATACTAAAGATAAGCTGAGGAAGCAGCTTTGCCAAGGCTGTGGCACAACTTAAAAGCAGGAGTGTCCAACCTTTTGGCTTCTCCAGGCCACAATGGAATAAGAGTTGTCTTGAGCTACACATTAAATACACAAACATGAACAAAAGCTGATGAGTAAAGGAAAAAAAAGTCTGTGCATAATTTTTGTGATACCTGCCACCACAGATAAGCAAAAATGTCCTCACATAATAATCCTAATTATGGGGCGGCACATGTGGCTCAGTGGGTAAGGTGCCAGCCCCATATACTGAGGGTGGTGGGTTCGAACCCGGCCCAGGCCAAACCGTAACAACAACAAAAAAAAATAGCTGGGCATTATGGCAGGTGCCTGTAGTCCCAGCTACTCAGGAGGCTGAGGCAAGAGAATCACCTAAGCCCAGGAGTTGGAGGTTGCTGTGAGCTGTGACGCCATGGCACTCTACCAAGAGCGATAAAGTGAGACTCTATGTCTAAAAAAAAAAAATCCTAATTATGCAGTGGCTCATTCAGAGAGTCTTCTATAATCATCAAGCAGGTCCCAAGTTTGCAAACACTAATATAGAAAATGTATATATCTAAATAATAAAACATCTTTGGGTTTTTAAAAAATATTTTTATTATAAAAGTAAAAGAAAAGTGGGCAACAAGACCAGGTGCATTGGCTCACGCCTGTAATCCTAGCACTCTGGGAGGCTGAGGCTGGTGGATCACCTGAGCTCAGGAATTTGAGAATAGCCTGAGCAAGAGTGAGACCCTGTCTCCACTTAAAGTCAGAAAAATCAGCCAAATGTGTGGCAGGCACTTGTAGTCCCAACTACTTGGGAAGCTGAGGCAAAAGAACCACTTGAGCCCCAGAGTTAGAGGTTGCTGTGAACTATGACAACATAGCACTCTACCCAGGGACAACAGAATGACAGTCTGTCTGAAAAAAAAAAAAGAAAAGAAAAGGAGAGAGAGAGAGAAAGGAAGGAGGGAAACATAAGATTAGTGGACTATCAAAGAAAGAAAGGAAAGAAGGAAGGAAGAGTAGTGGAATATCTGACTAATGCATCAATTTCTGGTTTGTTGGAAGTATTTCAGTTCTCAGTGAGTTGTCAAGGTGCTCATCAGATATTTTGGTTCTAATTTTACTCTTAATGTGCACAAATGTAGGTGCTACTAAAAAGCAATGACATGAATAAGGCATGATTGTAAAAAGGGATATTTGTCTCTGGGAAGACAGTACCTACAGAAGTCCAGTAAAGAGATATGATCCATTTTTTTCTTTAACTTGAATGCCAGATTGCAGCTCTAGGCATTCCATCTGAAAATTAGCAGGTAATATATTTATGTCAACTGAAAATGGAGTCTCAAATGCACCAAGTATTGAATATTTTCCCAGAAATCTTGAAATCTGTTTTCAAATTCTTGTATCAAATCAAAAAACAAGGCTGCATATTTTTCACTGCTCACTGTGGTTAGCCAACATGTCAAAAATGCATAAAATTATTTGCCTTAATATGAGCTTGTCATAATTTATTTCAATTGGAATGCTGTTATGGTTTAAAACACTGTATTGAGAAGGTGGTTGTCATCTTGAAGACACATGTTTAACTCATTTAAATGAGTGGTTAAATCCACTAAAACTGCTACATCTGTAAGCCGGTTTTCATCGTCAAGTTGTGGCACACATTTGATTTGTGATACCATAAATGACTTGATAACATATGGCAAATCATAAAATCTTTTTAATGTTTGGCCTTGACTTAGCCATCATATTTCTGAAAAGAAAATGATGTTGCCATATTCAGCATCAATACTTTCTAGTATGGTGATAATTCAATCTCTTTTCCCTTATGAAAATCATGTCTTGATTTGCATGATGTTATCCATTTTCAAAGCTTTGCATGTGAATTTTCTTGATGTACTAAGCAGTGATCATCAAACGTGAGATTTGGGCAGCTATTGTATCATCTTCTATTAATTTTACAAGTCCCTCTCTTTTACCTACCATTGCTGGAGTACCATCAGTAACTATACCAGATATGTTGACAATGCACAAAGAAAATGGCATTAACATATTTTTTACTGCTTTGAATAAATCACTTGATTTAGATGAGTCTTCTAAAGGCACTAAAAAAGCCATTATATTTGTCATCAATACCTCTGATAAAAGTGGCAAGTTGAGGGCGGCACCTGTGGCTCAGCAAGTAGGGCACTGGCCCCATATACCAAGGGTGGTGGGTTCAAACCCAGCCCCAGCCGAACTGCAAAACAAAAAAATAGCCTGGCGTTGTGGCGGGCGACTGTAGTCCCAGCTACTCGGGAGACTGAGGCAAGAGAATCACCTGAGCCCAGGAGTTGGAGGTTGCTGTGAGCTGTGTGACGCCACGGCACTCTACCGCAGGTGATAAAGTGAGACTCTCTTGGCTTGGCACCTGTGGGTCAGCGGGCTAAGGCGCCAGCCACATACACCTGAGCTGGCGGGTTCGAATCCAGCCCCGGGGCGCCAAACAACAATGACGGCTGCAACCAAAAAAAAGTGGCTGGGCGTTGTGGCGGGCGCCTTCAGTCCCAGCTACCTGGGAGGCAGAGGCAGGACAATAGCTTGAGCCCAAGAATTGGAGATTGCTGTGAGCTGTGATGCCATAGCACTCTATCCAGGGTGACAGCTTGAGGCTCTGTCTCAAAAAAAAAAAAAAAAAGTGAGACTCTCTCTCTAAAAAAAAAAAGTGGCAAGTTGAGCTGTATTTGTAAAATCAGTGTTGTCACTCATAACCAAAGCAGAAAATTGAAAATAAGCAGCTTTATTCTCCAAACTTCTTTCAATAGATTTTCCAATTTCTTCAATTCACGTGGCTATAGGCTGGTGAAACAAACTGATTTTAGAAATATAAACCTTTTTCTCAGGGCAAATTATATCTGCAATGCTTTCTGTACACTGCTTAATAAATTCACCATAGTAAATCATTTTGATTTTTTTGCTATTACAAATCCATCTGAGTTACAACTTCTTTAAAAAAGATCTGCTGAGCAGATTTTTTTCAGTTCTGTTGTTTTGTCCTTATGACACAATCCTCATCAAATTTGGGGGCATGTTTTTGCCTATAATGCCTTTTCAAAGTATAGTCTTTGAAAACTGGCACAAATTCTCTACAAATTAAGCAGAATGTGTTACTATTTGCTTTAACCAAAGAGTAGTTATCTGCCGACTTTTCATTGAACAATCTTCCTTCATCTCTAATTTTTCTTTTTTAGGGTTCTATTTTCTTTTGAGATATTGTAGAAACCATGCTGGGATTACAAATAATAATAGATAAGGAACTATCTTTACTTTTTTTTTTTCTTCTGACTATCTTTACTTTTATTATGAAAATTAATTGACAGGAAATAGCAAGGTTTGGGCTCTTCCCCATCTTGGCTGCAACAGAGGGCCAATTGTAAAGCACCACAGGCAATGTGTGAAGCCCCACCGAGGTGTGAAAATACCTTAATAATCAAACAAGAATGCTACCTGACTTCTAAGTAACATTAAATGCCTATTGTTGCAATGATAGGTTGAAACATTTTTTTTCTTTTCTTTTCTTTTGACAGTCTCACTCTGTCGCCCTGGGGTTGGGTGCTATGGCATCCCATAACTCACAGCAACCTCAAACTCTTGGGGTCAAGTGATTCTCTTGCCTCAGCCCCCAGAGTAGTTGGGACTGCAGGCACCTGCAACAACTGCCCAGCTATTTTTTTTAGAAACGGGATCTCACTTTTGCTCAGGCTGGCTTTGAACTCCTGAGCTCAAGCAATCTGCTTGCCTTGCCTACCAGAGTGCTAGGATTACAGGCATGAGCCATCATGCCTGGCCTGAAACATTATTGATAATTGCTGCCTCGCCAAGTCCCCACAAGCACATGTAACATCTGATGGTGTCAATTCAACTGTTGCCCTTGGAAAATAACACACTGGAACCTGCACACCTCCCTAGAACTGAAGTCATGCATGTGTACAAATATCGAGAGCATATGTATGTTTATTTCACATGACATTCTGACATGACATTGTCATCTGTGAAGTTCAGGCTCAAAAACCGCACTATCAAACAAACAAACAAAAAAAGAACTGCACAATCAAGTTCCACTAAAAACATTTCATGATGTTTTAATTATTTTGTGTTGGGCTGCATTCATAGCCATCTTAGGCTGCATGTGGCCCATGGGCTGCAGGTTGGACACCCTTGACTTAAAGTAATTGTGGGCTCGGCGCCTGTGGCTCAACGGGCTAAGGCGCCAGCCACACACACCTGAGCTGGCGGGTTCGAATCCAGCCCGGACCCACCAAACAACAATGACGGCTGCAACCAAAAAATGGCCGGGCGTTGTGGCGGGCGCCTCTAGTCCCAGCTACTTGGGAGGCGGAGGCAAGAGACTCGCTTGAGCCCAGGAATTGGAGGTTGCTGTGAGCTGTGAT